>VZTL01076743.1:15952-54061 GCA_013400535.1 Scopus umbretta | reverse complement strand
AAAAAAAAAAAGCAGCCTTTTAGGAAGGCAGCGTCAGGTGATCAATTTGTCAAGCTGGGTCTGGTGGTTGCTATGGGGATGAGGCTTCAGACAGGCTTTGAAGAGAGCATCATTACGTCTCCTCATTTGCAGGACTCATTGATCAGTTAAAACTGTACAGGGAGCTTTGGTTGCCAAGCAACAGACAACTGGGGAACAAATGTTGTTTACTCTACTTACCAACAGCCGCAGTATTCCTTTGTCCTTGGGCCGGGGTTGAAGGAAAGCTGCCTTTCCGCTCTCCCTGCAGTCACAGGCAACCAAGAGCTGGTTATGCAAACCCTAGGTTTCTTTCTAAATGAAACACGGAGTTTCATTTCTGGTTCTTCAGACGCTTCTTGAGCAAACGGCTTGTTCTTCTGATCCTGGCTGATTATCCCCACTCTGCTCAGTGAAATTCTCCATTTACAGATGATACAGTTTAACCCTGAAGCAAATAAAGCCACAGCCCTTCCAGCTGCTGTCTTGAGCATGCTGCCTGGGAAAGAGACTTTGCAGGAAGGACTTCAGTGACCAATATTTCATAAGGAGAACATGCCTTGCTCCAAGCTACGTTGTGCCTCGGGTTTGCCTATTCCGCATACAGGGGAGCATGAAAGACTGGTTAGACTCAGACTCTGATCTAGGTCCTGCAAAGTGACCCGGGAGCAATGCATCATCCTTTACATTTGCCTCAGAGGTGGTGGGCTTTTTTTCCTTTGCTAGGACGCTTTGAGTATCCCAGCTATCCTTGTGGGTTTTTCACAGGCTGCATCTATGTGTCACAATCTTGACTGTGACAAAAGCAGCCTTCGCGTCACGTTTATGGGGAAACTTTATAGCTTATTGCCATTTATCATTATTTTGTCTTTCCTAATTCAGTTTTTCAGGTTTTTGTAACAGCTCATTTTAAAGTCGTCAAACTTCTAACATTTTTACCTTAAATACAGCACTAGGGGAGAAGCTTTAACTCTAGAGATTGCATATAGTGACATATGCTGACACAGACGGGCTGGTCTGCAGTCACCAAGTGCCTTCAACATTGGCCCATGGGGCTGGCAGCAAACCAGCTCCTGCAGGTTTGAGGTCTAGATACATGCATTGCTCCAAGCCCAGCCTTGCCACAGGCCCCCTGTTTCCAAGCGTGTAATATGGAGCAGGGTTCATGTGATTCCAAGTGGTATCAATGTTCACTGCTCACTTATATCTCCGTTGCCAGTCCCATAATCTGCCTTGGATGCACAGGGCAGCTTTGTGGCACTGGGCAGCGATCCAGAAAAGCACTTTAAGCATGCACTTCACTTTTAAGCTCTTCAAGGTTCCACTCGGCAGTATTGATGCTTGTTCCCTACTGCTTTGCTGGACTTTGGCCTTGGATGCCTCTGTTTAGAATGTGGTGGTACCCAGCTAGAGATGGGGGTGTTGTTTAGCAGAATTGATAATATAAATTGTTTAAAATATATATATATATATATTTGATGTTCCTGTGATGACTCCCAAATGCCTGACAATACAATTCATGGAAGTGCTGTTGATTTTTAGCGAATCCAAAAATCACAGAAATACTCAGTTCACGGAGGTGTGTTTCTAAGACACTGAGTGGAAACATTCAAATTGCATACTTCTGCAGGCAAAAAAAATAGACAGATCTCCAGAGTTCCTGCCCCACCCCAGCATTTCACACCTTTTTTTTGCCATGTGATTCTCATTCCTCTGACTCCTTTTCACTGCTTCTTTTCTGACAGATTGTCCCCTAACAGCTAGTGAATGTACAGAGGGTAGATCAGGGCAGTTGTATTCTGCTGGGAGAGAAGTGGTATAAAAAACAAATAATAAAGAAGTTGGGGGATTTTATTGCAATAAGATTAGCTCTGAAAAGAGATGTGATCCCTTTGAAATCTGAAATCTTTGAAGTCTTATTTCTGAGGCCTACTACAGACATTTTGCTTTTGCATGCACTAAGTTCTACAATACTTAGGAAATTCTGTACTAAAACCCATCAGGAAATTACACCACCTGAAAGGCAGGAAAATCATAATGAAGGCTAAAAATAGTCCTTTTCTCTAGCACACCTTGGCGAAGAGTGTCCATAACAGTATCTTTTACTTGTATAAGAATCAATTAAATTGGCTTGACGGGTTAACTAACTTAGCTGCCCTGCCTGCTCCTTCTTAAGTAAGGCCTGATGTGTACAAATGTAATCCATTCCTAAATATGTATTACTAGTATCTGAATAGCAGGTCCTCAAGGGTTGTCTGCTTCCAGCTGAACAAATTACTCAGCGCAGGTGCTGGAGGCTTATCTCCAAACCACAGTTTAAGAAAGCAACCCTATCCAAGAAAACACTTAACAAAGCATGTACTTGAGCCCTCTAGGGAGCTGAAAGCTAAACATCCACTTACGTGTCTTCAGTAATGCTTTCCTCAGTCAGGGCCTTAGTCCCGAAGGGTCAGTGTCAAATGTCCCTGCGAGCTCAAGCAGGCACAGCTGTGTACACATCCTGGTGATTTCTGCAGGTGGCAGGAGACTGAGAATGGTTTACAGCTCTCGATGAATGGCTAAATTTTAGGCCTCTTAGTAGAGCTTTTGGGTCTTTTGGGGTGGACCAGCGTGCATGCTAGGACAGAACTGGTTTCCAGTTAGCAAAGAAAACTTTGTGGTATCAAGAGTGACCCCTTAAGAACAGATGAACATATGAACTTGACAGATCATCATTGAGTGGCTCTTCATTCAGAGCTCTGAGTATCTGAGAACAGCTAAGGAGCTCCACGGCTAACATTTCTACTCCTACTTTCTGGAACAGGGTGTCCTTGGTGATCCCACCATGCCAGAAGTCTCGCTACGCCACGTACTTCGATGTGGCAGTGCTGCGCTGCCTGCTGCAGCCCCATTGGTCTGAGGAGGGCACGCAGTGGTCATTAATGTACTACCTGCAGAGGCTGAGGCATATGCTACAGGAAAAGCCGGAGAAACCACCTGAGCCAGAGATCACTCCTTTACCAAGACCTCGCAGCAGCTCCATGGTGGCTGCTGCACCCTCTCTGGTGAATACCCACAAAACTCAGGTAAGCAGTTGCCATCAATAAGAAAATAGCAACTGTTGTGGTGATGCTGGCAAGTGATAGCTGGGCAACTAGTGAAAAGCATGGTTTTGGTGTTGGTTAGACTGCCTGGAGATCAGATATATGCATCCATTCAGAAGGAGACCCTGAGAACGATGAGGGTTTTGGAGGCAGAATCTGATGCAGAGAGTCAGAGCTGGTGCCTGCTGAAAGCTTGAGGGTTGATATGGGCTAATTAATCTAGGATGAACTGTGATAACATTATTTTTTAATGTGAGAATATACTAATGCAGTTGTCAGAAGAAATTAGACTGCCTTTGCATTACAGTGCAATGCTCAGGACTCACTGAGCTTCTTTGGTGTAACCCCTCAAAAGAGAGAAAAGGAATTGCACTTGGTACAGCACTGCACACTCCAGGCAAACACTTGAGTCAAAATATTGGAGTAGGCTTTGCAAACGGTGGCAGTGAGCAAAAGCCCTCCATGTTACCTCTTCTCCTGCTGTTACTCTTCATGCGTAAATTTTACCTTTATGTTTGCCAACAAAACCTCAGTAGACAAACTGTCCTAATAGGTGTCAAGACTTGCTCCCTGTTTTGCTGGAAAAGGAACCCCAGATTCCTGACCTTGCTGCAGTAAACATCTTTGTGTTAGAGCTCCAACATTTTTTTTCTTTTGGGTAGCTCCCTGTTGTTCCAGGGATAAAATGGGGATGCTGCTGCAGTTTCAGTTAATCTCCTTCTTGATTTGTGCTACTTTTAGGTTGCGCACTCTTTTCCTGTCATGTGGGCTTTTAACAGCAAATTCTGATTTACTAAGTTGATGGAACTGCCTACAAAATTTAATACAGATTCTATTTTTGCAGTCCAATCTTATGACACACCTCAAGCAAAAGGCTCTATCTTCCATGAATGTTGCTGTCAAATGTCTTTTTTTGAGTCGGAACTCTCAGAATTTTTGGTGTTTTTTCTTAAAATCCTTGCTTTCAGTATTGTAGAGTTCTGGCAGGTTTTGACCTGTTATTTTATAAGGGAGAAGAGTGAAATATCTATTCTCCTGTACAGCCCAGATGCTCATAAGCCAGAAGACAAACATAAACAATGTAAATATTAGTACTGTTATTTTTAAATCTCAGGATTTTATAGCCATTCTTATGGTTTTTATGAGGGCTGGTGGTTACTTGTGGTTTTAAGGGCTCAGCAGCAGCAATATTGTTTAACCTGTATTATACTTTAGTGTCATTTCTATAAAATGTTGCCTGTTTCATCCCTGTAAAAGCTTGACATATCTCCATAAAGGCCAGGTGATATGAATTACTATTCAGTCTTAATCTATCTTTGCATGGGGATTTTATAGGATTGCTGTGCATGTACAGAAAATCCTCCTTAATATCATCTCCTGGAGGGAGAATTGGAAGATATTGCTGTTGGTGCGGTTCACTGTTTCCACGCATGTACTTTCCCTTTGCCTTTGCTCATAACAACCCGGTTATTTTGCACATTAATAAGTTTAGCTACTACTGCAACAGGGAGTGCAGTCAGTGGGTCTTAGCACAGTGGCAGCAGGAATGAGGTTGTCCTCCATAGGCACTGTTTGCACTAGTATTGTGCTGGTTCTTCTCTATACAGAGAAATACTTTTCTCCTTTCACACACTTGGCTATTTCTTGCTTTTCCAGGCTGTTTCTCTTGCAGAACATTCCTTTGCTCAGTTGCTCTTCACTAACATTTTTCTGTTAAATCCATTTGGCAATTCCACAGGGTACTTTCTAGCTGTTAATGTGAGGACTCTGGCCAGGGCATTCTTCCCTCCAGGGCCAGGTTTGATTGCTTTTGGTAACCTCTGTGTCAGTCCTGTGTATTTTTACTGTACTTCATCAAATTGGAATCCTGTTTAAAAAGGTTTCCAATTTGTTACGCAGAACAGCTGTGATGGAGGAGGTGAAACAGTCTTCCATGCAGCAAAAGTTTCAGCTCGTGCCCCCCTTTACATCTCTGAGGACTGAAATCTGTGCAAGGCACAGAGACGCTTAGGCTCTGTTTCATCCCAGCCAACTGTAGGGACTTAACTGGTGCTCTTAAATTCAGAGTCATCACTTAAGGCTCTCTGCTTGTCAGATGAGAGAATGCCACCTCCAGAGGGCTAAGATTTGTCATTTCTTTCTATCAACGCAAGGGGTTGTACACTGAGACTTCACCAGCTCATCGGAGACACGGATATGCTCAAAGACTGCTTTTTCAGTCTTGATCTTAAATTCCTGATGTAATGTCACCATTTCTGCTCACAGGTTGATCAATAAGCTCTCAAAAATATTGTCACTCTGTGTTTCAGTGGGATGGATTTAAAGTGGCAGGCAGAAACTGATTAAAGACAAAAGTGGCTGCCTGCAAATCACATCAGGGACCAGTAGATTTTTCTGGTAAATACACATTCTTTCTATTGTTTTGCAGTTTATCAGGGTAACTTCCTGCATCTCCCTAAGCCTCAGCAAAACTCTCACACTTCTTGTTGGTTTCTGGGTGCCTGAAATCACATTTCAAATACAAGCTTGGGCTAAAGGAGTTGGGATTGAGAGAAACTTCTGCCATGGATTCCCTTGTAAACTGAACAACAAAGTAGAAGAATATTCAGTGCAGCCTGCCAGTACTCCTTGTTGCATAGGAAAAGGGGTACTGGATGGAGTGTGAATAAAATTAATGTTGACTTGCTCTAGAAAGTGACTTTAGTCTAAACATATTTCAGACCTGGCAACGTGTGAAAAAGGAAACCTGCACTGCATCTGTATGCAGTGAATTCAGTATAGGGACAGGTCTAGGAAATGAAACCTTCAGAGGCTCACAAACCTCTACAGCCTTGCATTAACATTGCAGGGGCAAAGAGCCAAAGCTTAAATTAAGCATAAGACCAATGCAGCTGTAGTGCTCACTGTGAGGCTAATATAAAGCCAAGGGTCTCAAGTGTAACATCCTGAGAGTTGAGAGAAGTACTAATGAGCTGGTAGCCATACAGTCATGCAGAAGGAAGGCAACAGAAAACAGAAACAGCAAAATCTAGAGTAGTAGCCTCCAAACTATTTTGCTTTCTTATCTGTCTTGTGCATGTCATAATTGCCACACAGCCTACTGCACAGAATGGCCACTTTTTAAATCAGTCTTCAACAGGAGTGCTAGCTTGATTCATTAAAGTACATCATATACCACACTGTACATCTAAGGTGATTCTGTAATTTGGTGTTCTTGTGTTGTTTGTTTGATACCTACCCTACATGGATTTCACAACTGGGACTGTGTCTTTCTGTGTGTTTACAAGCTTGTATCACAGTAGGCCCTGATCCTCATTCTCTCCTTTTGGTGACCGTAAGCCACCTAATGAAACACTGATTTAGTAACTAATGGACAAAGAGAATGAATCTGAAATAAATTCTTACAGTGTTTTCCAGCCAGAAGAGGCCAGAGAGTTGTAAAAGCTGAGAACCAAGCCATATGAAATACTTGCTAGCCTTGCTGTTGAGAGCACCTAGGGTTGAATCCTGATTTGTTGTCTATTGGATTTTATGTATGGCTCCTCCCCTGCATCTTTAGTCATACGCACAAAATGGTTTAAAAGCACACCTTGGCTGAATGTGTCTGAAAACAGCTGTGAAGTGGAATCTTTCTGTTGTGTGTCTCCTTCATTCTTGTGTTGATAAAATCCACAGGAAGAATTCAGGGGTAGTCTTTGGTTAGTCTGAAAAGTGTCTGAAGAATGTGCGGTCCCCAGTAGCCCAGTACTGCAAACACTGTAACTGGTGCTTAAGACTTCAGCTGCAGAGACTGTCATCAGCTTCTGCTGGACTTCCATATGCATAAAACTGCATACTTTTGCAATCTGGTTAGCTAGAATCTAAGCCTCCTACACCATAGAAGTCACTTCCTCTATCGTTGGCATATGGCTATCTCTGGATTGAAAGCAAAAAGATATTTTAACGTGATCCAGTTGTTTAGCAGAACCTTTCTGATGGGGAAGCAAGGAAAAAGAGCATCTCCATTGGAAACAAGCTGATATTTAGGCAGAAGAAAATGATCCCGAGGGAATTTGGTCAGGTCAGCTGCACAAACATCTCATGAAAAGTGGCATCAGATCTTTAATGAGAACAGATGGCCAGGAGCTGAGCTTATGCCACCTTTTGTAGTAAAGCCCTTCTTTACAGTAGGCAGATGTAATGTGTGTGGCTTAGTGCAGAAGGGGAGTGCCCTCTACTGAACTGTCAATAAATTAGTCTCAAGGTTTTCACTGTCATGGGACATTCTGTGCCATAGCTCTAGGAGCTCTCACAGATATGAATTATAATGAGAACTATGATGGACAAGTCTTGGAGCACTGTTATGACAAGTGAAGGATGCTTACTGATGAAGAAGTCTCAGGTTTCTTTAGTGAGTAAATAAATTTTTTACAAATCAAGTCTCTTGAAGGGATAGTGCTGCTTACTGCAGTTCATTTCCAAAAATGTTTAAGGGCATATGTTATTAAGGGCATATTCTCATAGATATTAAATAAAACACTTCAAAAAAGGTAGTGACTGTGATTGCTCATAAATGTAAACCAAGGCCTCAAAAGATCGTCAGCTACCCAGAGTCATACATGGGATCAGAATCAGAGTATAACAGAACACAAGTCTTCCATGCCACCAGACCACGTTGACAGCCACACCTGAGGCTTTCTGTGGAAGAACAATGTGTTGTACTTTTTTTCTGTGGTGACAGAAATGATAGACAAGGTCAATAATTCTGGGAGTTTCTAAATTTTGTTTCCTTGTTCATTTGTTTTTGTTTAAATGTGTGAATAGTGTTTTATGTAATGAATTGAAGGCCCTTTTCCTCTACAGTGCTCCTATGACAGCTCTTGGAAGTAGCTTTTTTTTTTTTTCTTTTTTTTTTTTTTTTTTAAGCTGATTAACCTCTATTTCTCCTTGTGCTAATTGTCTTCTTTTGGGAGCTGCAGGATCTTACAATGAAATGTAATGAGGAAGAAAAATCACTAAGCACAGAGGCATTTTCCAAGGTTTCACTGACCAACTTGCGTAGACCAGCAGTTCCAGATCTCTCCACAGACCTGGGGATGAACATCTTCAAAAAGGTGAGTGGAAGAAAATTGTACTTTAATTTACCTGTGATTCAGCACCACAATGTCCTGCTAAGTAGCAGCTGAAGGTCTGCTTGGTCTATATATATTCATGCCGTATGCGAGATTGACATCTCTTTTCATTGGAAGTGATTCTGTGTGTTATTACATAGGTTTTTATATGCACATTGCAAACACAGTACTGAAATCTTTATACAAATAACTGTCCTGCTGAAATGGCATGAGGAGAGGGTTCTCAGACAGTGCTGATTTTTAAGTGCTGGTGCTCACCGTAGTGCCAGCTAATTCAGTGAGCTTTTCTGGTGATTTTACCTCATGAAGCTCCGGGGTTTGCAACCATCCAAGATACCTAGCAGAGTTTTGTGGATTCTACAAATCTAGCTCATGGTCTGAGAATGTCACAAAATTATACAAGGGCATCCATCCCAGCCTAGGGCAAAACTGAGTTCCTTTAAATACTCATATGGTCCCAGTGTGCAAATAGTTGCTATCAGGGTAAATGGCCAAAATAAAAAGCTCAGAGTGGAAGGTTACACTTGGGCCATGTGTCTGTGTTATCTTTTTTCCCTCAAATGGTAATTTGCCATGCTTCAAAGCCTCTACCTGCTCTTGTATTTGTTCCTCTTCCTCCTGCAGTTTAAGAGCCGCAAAGAGGACAGGGAGCGTGAGCGCAAAGGGTCAATTCCTTTCCACCATACCGGGAAGAAGCGGCAACGAAGGATGGGGGTGCCCTTCCTCCTCCATGAGGATCATTTGGATGTCTCGCCCACTCGCAGCACTTTCTCCTTCGGCAGTTTCTCTGGAATTGGTGAGGACCGGCGTGGCATTGAAAGAGGAGGATGGCAAACTGCCATTTTAGGTGAGATATTGTTATCTCTGCCCCAGGTTCTGTGTCATTCCTGTCCTGAACATTCAGAGAACAACAGAGGCTCTTTATTTCTTCATCCATCCTATTGCCACCCTATGTCCTCGCCTCTGTTTGCAGCATTACACACCTGTTTGTAGAAGTGGTAACTGTGCTGACAGCAGACCACCTTTATTGGAATAATAGCTACTGTAGCAACCCATAGTTATGTCTGTACTACTCAGTATGCTTTCCCTGAGTGGTAGCAAGCATTGCACAACTGCAGCTTAAAATAGATTCATGGAATGGTTGCATTGTCTTTTCTTAAGACAAATCTCTGGAGAAGCAGCAATCTGGTCATCAGGAGTGTGGCAAAAAATATTCACAGTCTTCCTCAAGTGGATACAAAATAAATAGGGTATTGTCTCAGATAGTGAGGCTTACACTGTCTTGATATTGCAAAGATACAGTGAATAAATCTAAACATTGGCTCCTTCAAGCTTCTGAGTTCACTGAACAGTGTCTAGGCATTTTTTCTGTTTCACAAACTTACTCCTAATGTCATAGATTTTCATCCTGGCACCCTTTCTTGGAGATGATAGGCAGCAAAATGATTGCCTAAGGCCATGCCAGAGCCTTCTCATTTTCACCAGCTTAGATGGCATAATTTGGTAAGCTCTCCATTGTAAATATGCCCCTCTTTGGGACACAAGACAATGAGCTTAGCCAAATGAATTCTTAAAGATTCCCATGTGTTTTGTCAATGGTTAGTACACAAATCCCTACAGATTTGTACAACAATAGCAAACTTAGTATCCAAATCCTCTTTCCCATATCTTCAGTAGCTCAAGAAGTTTGTTAAGTCTTGATCTCGAGGGGTCCAGATTCTTGTCCTGGCTTAACCTACAGGTCTTTCATTCTGATATCTTGATGAAATCATGTATTTCAGATCCAATGGTCAACAGACCCTTTGCTTTAGGACTCCCCATCCTAATATGCCTATTTCTTTTGGACAAGGGGAGAAGAAACTGAATTCCTATAACTTGCCCCAAAGGGTGAAGGCTTTCAGTGCTGACCAAACTTGTTTTCCTGAAGCTGCTGGAGGCTGACAGTGTGAGTGTCAGCTAAATCAGCATGTGCTGAGGGGAAGAGCCTTGCAGAGAATTTGTGGATTCGATCTTTATGTCAATGAACCCCCGTGAGATATCCCACTATAATGTGTGGTTCTGCTTCACAGGGTCCTGGAAGGCCTTGACTTTTGCTGACTCCAGTCCTTCAATTTCTAACCTCAGTTACTGTCGCTTGCCTCCAAGCACTCTCTCAGATGAGTAAACTACCCTTTTCTTGTCTTCCCCCTAGGAAAGTTTACCAGACGGGGGAGCTCTGACACAGCGACGGAGATGGAGAGCCTGAGCGCTAGGCATTCACACTCTCATCACACGCTGGTCTCTGATCTGCCCGACCACTCAAACAGCCATGGAGAGAACACGGTCAAAGAAGGTATATTTCACACATCAGGAAAGAGACATTTCATTGAAATATCAACTCCAAGAAGCTGAGGAAGCATTACTGTTTCCATGTTTGAGTATATAACGAATTGTTCCCCCCATCGCCCCTTGCATCTCTTGAGGGTTTGTTTTGTTCTGTGCAGAAAAATGTTCCAAACTGTCATGGTTTAAGCCCAGTCGGCAACTAAGCACGACACAGCCGCTCGCTCATCCTCCCCCTCGGTANTATATATATATATGCGCACATATATATATACAACAAAAGTGATGCACCACCCACTGACCAATGCTCAACCCGTCCCCGAGCAGTGATTGCTGCCCCCCAGCCAACTTCCCCCAGTTTCTATCCTGAGCATGACGCCGTATGGTATGGAATAGCCCTGTGGCCAGTTTGGGTCAGCTGTCCTGGCTGCATTCCCTCCCATCTTCTTGTGCCCCTGGCAGAGCATGGGAAGCTGAAACGTCCTTGACTAGTGTAAGCACGACTTAGCAACAACTAAAACATCAGTGTGTTATCAGCATTGTTCTCATACTAGATCCAGAGAACAGCACTGTGCCAGCTACTAGGAAGAAAATTAACTCTATCCCAGCTGAAACCAGAACACAAACCTTTCATGTTTTGTCTGGTGCTGTTTGTCAAAAAAATTGGCAGCCATCAGCAGGGAGGAGGCAGGGTTTGGTTTTGTTTTGTTTTTTTTTTAATCTTACCACAACACAGCACAGACGTTTGGGCAGAAACTTGGTATTGCTAACTTCAGTGGTTTCATGGGGAATCTTGTGGTATTTAATGCCCCTTTGCAGTCTCCAGCTGCTGGATTAAATCAGAATCACAGTTTTTTCTTAATTCCCCTGGTTCCGATTAGAAGCCTGGCTTTAAAATTTACATTTGTCTTGGAGCCCTCTGCAGAAATAGCAATGCCAGTGTGACCACAATGGGTGAGCTTCTGGTGGGATAAAGTCTGCTCCAGAAGGAAGAGGCTTTCTATTGGCAGGGCGACACCACCTTTGTCAAACAATGTTAGCTAAGCAGAGGAAGGCTCTTTTCTGTCAGCAGGGCTGTCTGCTCCACAGCACTTTGCTGGCACTGCTCCTACTGCCTAAGCACAGTGAATTTGTTTCCTCCCTCACACATAGTGCTGCTGGCAAAACCTGGTCATAGAGATTGGACCTCACTCACGGCAAGTGCAACCTTAAACCTTGATGAGGGAACAGGATGTCTCACACCCCATGGAGCAGGGCAGTCTGTCTCTGCACAAGCCATCAGGCAGCATACCTAGGAGGCTACAGATGCACCTACATGATATGTGCTGTAGCCTTGGAGCTGTCAAAGATCCATGCTCGTTTAGCACCGCAAATCTGAATAGTCTGAGAGGATGGATTTGCATCAGCTCTAATCCAGCGTGGGCACATCTCCTTCATCTCTGCTCTGTGTCTCCTGGGCACAGCTCTTCTCCTGGATCAATTTTGTGGAGTCTGCCTTCCCAACCTGCATTTGTTCTATAGGACAGTAATCCACTCACTACCCCACCTTCCTAGCCAAATATTTTCTAAAAGGTAGCCATATACAATGCTCATTTTTCTAGTTGTAACCCACGTACAATTGTGCAGCAACTACATGAATAATAGGACAAATCATACTATTTCTAGTGGTAGTCCATGACTTTGAATGAACTGTTTGTTAGTTAAAGAATAAGCACGAATATTACATGTTTCTTTTGTTTTATGTGAACAACTATATCCAAGCATACTGGTCATTCATAATTTCCCATCTGTTGCCTACTTCCCTTGGCCAGGCGACATTTGCTAATAAACTCATTTCTTCTGGCTGACACACTGAAAAGCAGAGATTAAAAAGTTAGTCATGTCCTAGGTCATGAGAAGTCACAGGCACATGGGCACATGCTGCAGGCATTCATGGATGTAAATGAAGAGTCTTTAGTCCTCCTTCCCTGTCCCTGTGAGTCCCATCCAGCAGTCAGTCCTATCAGTGATAATGAAATAAAGATACAACACAGGAGAAGTTACATTATGTAGGATTTGGATATGTTTTTTTGTTACCCATTTCAAAAAAAACAAAGCAAAACCATAGTGAAACAAAAAATAGCTACCCTTGGATAATCATCAAACTTGGTAGCCCAGGAACAAAATTTCCTAATTTCATCTTTATTGTTATCTTCACCATACCAATTTCAGTGAATGCCATTAAAAAGTCACACTTGCCAGCAAGTAATCCTGTGATTACAGGCAGCTAGTTCCTGATCATTCACCAAATTGTAGCCTAGTTCAAGGTATTGCCATAGGCCTTAGAATATTTCTTGTAATAAATAGTGCTAGTTCAGTGCCAGCAGGGTTGCACAGGCTATGAGGAAATGTAGTCACCACTCTGGCAAGTTATTATTTGCATAATATAACCAGTCCATTGCTGAGTCAGTGCTTGAACATTCTTATTAGATGTATGTTATTTTATTCATTAGAACACATTAAATAGCCTTAGGTAGAGGTTCTTTGTTGTTCTATAGCCCTGTTACTGTACTGTCTAGCAGAAGGTGGTCCAATCAACACTGTGGGACATACAGGGCCTTTCTACAGGATGTATAAACCTACTTACAGAGCACTAAGTGTGGGAAATTGCTAACATTACAGTCTGGAGTTCAGCATGAGTTGTAAAACCGTGGTGAATCTGTGATAAAAATTGGCCTGTGTAGCCAAAATTCTGTCAG
Source organism: Scopus umbretta (assembly GCA_013400535.1). Taxonomy (NCBI): domain Eukaryota; kingdom Metazoa; phylum Chordata; class Aves; order Pelecaniformes; family Scopidae; genus Scopus; species Scopus umbretta. The sequence goes on along the minus strand of VZTL01076743.1, from coordinate 40,789 downwards.
TACCTGAGCTAACCAATTTAAAGTTAAGCTTGGCTATGTCATGATGTCCCTTTGCTGAGTGCTGTGAACTTAGACACCACATTGCCTTTCTTATCAGTCAGCTTTGCATTTTGGAGATGGTTTAGACTGTCACAGGTACTGTTAGGAACACACTGCTCCATTTTTTTCAACTGGTGTGATGAAATATTTCAAAGTGGTGTAACTTAGAAAGTTGCTCCAAATTAGTGCTTCTGTTACCCTACCTTCATTCCTGCATCCGGCTGCAGAGTCCTTCCTCTTTCCCTTGCAGGGGCAGTGCTGCTTTTAAGACCAGGCACTGGACCAATATGGGGAGCAAAGCTAGCCAAAATCTAATCCCCCTTTTGGATTAGATTTAGGCTGGCTGAGCTCCCTGATCTACTTAACTGCCCAGTTGACTAAGATCAACTGAAGCTGCCATGGCACTGTACTCCCAGAGCAAGCTTGGGGTTGTTCTAATTTACACTGGCTTAAAGGAGGAAATGAATCTATGCTTTCATCCCTGTACCCATGATAGGAATTAGGAACCTGTCTTGTCTTTCAGCATTACAAGCTGCATTAAGAGCTGTTCCCTTCTTGTAAACAAGGACAGCCTCAATTTGCCATTTCATAACTCTAGAGATGGAAATTCACAGGCAGCCATTTTCTTCCCTGCAGTGCGGTCCCAGATCTCCACCATCACTGTGGCGACCTTCAACACTACCCTGGCCTCATTCAATGTGGGCTATGCCGATTTCTTCAGTGAGCACATGAGGAAGCTTTGCAACCAGGTGCCTATCCCTGAGATGCCCCATGAGCCGCTTGCATGTGCCAACCTCCCACGGAGCCTGACAGACTCCTGCATCAATTACAGTTGCTTGGAGGATACGGATCACATTGATGGAACCAACAACTTTGTCCACAAGAACGGCATGCTGGATCTCTCGGTAATTGGCAAGGAATGAGGAAAGCCAGGTCCCTCTTCTCTCAATATAGCTGTACCATTGAGATCAGGGTTTTGATGGGCTTTTCCTCCAACTCTTTATATGACTTCTCTCAGCAGTACATAAAGGTCAGTCAGATACATTTGTGCATAACCTAAAAGTCTCCTCTGAGATACTGCAACTCCTATTACTCCTTGCAAAGAGCGCATGTGCATGTGGAATGCACACATCAAATCTTAAGTGATATTATTTAATGGCTTTGTTCCTGGGGCATGCACCAAGTTCCTTATCAAATAGTATAAAACCAAATAGCACCTTTCTTCTAATGGCACCTTAAAACTCACCTTTTCTGCATTCCCCTTAATGACTTGACAGCTCCTGGTGCACTGAAGCAGTGCTCTCAGGCTCACAGATGTCATCTCATGGTTTCCTTTTGTGCCTGACTGTGCCCAGCCTGTGGTTTTTTGTCTTATACTTAGAATGTAGGCTCTTGGGGTTGAGGGTTGTGTGTACTTCATTCTGAGTTTGTACTGTGCCTGCTATAATGAGTCTCTGGTCTGAGACTATAATTTCCAGGCACTAAATAGTACTAGGAGAGAAAATAAGTCTGACTTTAAATACAATGTTTGAATGTCCCAGGTGGTCCTGAAAGCTGTTTACTTGGTCTTGAACCATGACATCAGTTCCCGGATTTGTGATGTGGCACTGAACATTGTGGAGTGCTTACTTCAGCTTGGTGTGGTGCCCTGTGTAGAGAAGGTTCGGAGGAAGAGTGAGAACAAAGAAAATGAGGCCCCTGAAAAAAGACCAAGTGAAGGATCCTTCCAGCTCAAAGGGGCTGCTTCTGGTGGTTCAGCTTGTGGATTTGCCCCCCCCCCAGTTAGTGGAGCTGGAGATGGAGGAGAAGAAGGAGGTGGCGGAAGCGGTGGAGGAGGTGGAGGTGGAAGTGATGGAGGTGGTGGAGGAGGAGGAGGGCCATATGAGAAGAATGACAAAAAACAAGAAAAGGTTTGTCTTGCTTCCCTTTATACAATTCCTGAATGTACTGTAAGACCTGTTAAGACTGAGTATGCATGTGTATGCAACTGCCCTTCTGTTTTCCCTCCTTTATCTTTTGCACCACAATCACAAATTAATTTGTTTTGCTCTGGTGCTCACTTGGGCTTCCACTGAAGAAACATGATTAGGAATTCAAGCACTGTAATTACTCCAGCAAAGCAGCTGCCAAAAGCAGAGTTTGTGAGCCTTTCATGGACATTTTCAATATCTTGTCAAAGTGCCTGAAACTCTCCATCACAGTGATTTTTTCCAGGTTTATTATTCATAACTTACAAGGAAAAACAGTACCTAGTGAGTGAGCACAGTTTGTTTTCTTTGATGGCCAGAAATCACAAATTTTTCAGTATTGCTATGAGAATTGGCCAAGAGATGCTGTTGGTGACCTCAAAAGTTGCAATTCATAGTAGCAAAATACCTAAGATGTTCTTAAAAGATGCTTGTTTTTCTGCTCCAGCAAGCCAGCTTTCTGTTTTTCAGGCAAAATTTTTTGAAGACCTGAATGGTATTCATAGCAGCATGGTAGGGGGCTTTGTATTTATAGCATGACTTTTTCAGGGGAGCTGAAAGGGAGGGGGCTGGTCCCTAAACTTGAAAAATAATTGGAATAAATGTTTCGAGAGTAGCAACCCAGTAATGGAGTGTCTGAGAGGAGAAGTGGACAGCAATTTGTTAAAAGTAAAATGCTAACAAAATGCCAGTGGTTATGCCAGGGTTTCACACCATCTTTCCCTCTGTGACTCTCAGGATGAAGGCCCATCTGTCAGCACCCATAGGCTGGCACTCACAATGCTGATCAAAATTGTGAAGTCCCTGGGTTGTGCCTATGGTTGTGGAGAAGGACACCGAGGGCTCTCTGGAGATCGCCTGAGACACCAGGTATTCCGGGAGAATGTAAGAGAATTAAAGCTCATTAAAGTGTCTCCCTTGTACTTTTGACATCAGCTGCTGAGATTGCTGTCTGCCCCCTCTGTAGCTTTTTCTGTTTTGACAGTAAACGTGTCGCTCTTTGTCCCAGCTCACAGATTGTGTTGCAGCCCAGCCGTAGCCCAGATTTTCAGCTATCGTGTTATCTGCCAGCCCCTGGGGCTTGCTAAGAGTGCACTTGAGGCCCAGGGTTCTTTTTGAGTACTCCAATGGATGGGTTATCTGGGAATGGACAAATAAATGGGAGCAAATCCCCTGTGTGAGCTGGTGTAAGTAAGTCTTCACATTGACGGTACCCCAACAGAGTATGCTATTTACAAAATTTGCGGCTATCTTGGGTTGCGTATCTGAATCCAGAAGTCTAAGGTGTAGTTATGTCCACCTTTCCTAATGGTGATTATGACTGGTTGCTGCTGGGCTGCTCCATCAGCTCCCGATGGAGTGCACTTTGCTTGCAGTCATGTTAGTGTGCTGCAAGGAAGTAGAAAACTCATGCGCTGTTGAAGGGCAGGGTGGATGGCCGCTCTTGATTCCTTATATTTTTGGTTCTGCCCAAATTGAAGCAGTGGAAAGTGCCCAGGATGTAGCCCAGACATCTGATTTCATGCAGAAGAGTTTGACTCTCTGAGGTCAGTCCAATGCCCTGTCAAATGTGAGCCTTTCATAGGCTTTCTCCAGCACATGCCTCCTCCTTGCTTCCTATGCATGCAACAGAGAGTAGTTTTGATGACTGTAATGAGAATTTACACTGTGCCCATCCAGGGGGTGTGTGTGAGCCAGGTGCTTCTCCATGGCTTTGGTTAGCCTGAGCTGTGTCAACAGAGTTACAATTTGGTTCTAGGATCTGAGTGAGATGGCTCAGAGATGGATTGGCTGCCTCTGTATCATGCAGCATTCTTTTGTTAGCTAGACTCCTGGGTACTGAGAAGACTGCAGCAGTAATGTTGGTTCTGGACATAATGGGACAAGATGGAGTAAGAGAGTCCTAGTGGTAACAGTAGAAAGGTTCTGCATAGAGCACTAGTTGAACACAGACCATATTCATCAAAATGTCAGTTAGGCTTTTATGTTGTGTTGGAGCTGAGCCAGCTAAACATTTAGACCTACGCATAACATTAAGCATAAATTAATAGGTCTCTTGGAGCCAAGGTTCTTATCAGACCCATTGAACTGAGGTCTTTACGGGAAGAGATTTTCCTACACGTCTAAGTCTGCTGCATTTTCTGTGTGTTTGTCTGGCCAAACTGCTTTGCATGCACCATTTGTGTTGACTGCATGGACAATTACACGTCTGAGTTCACTGAAAAGTTAAGCACCCTATTGTAGGTAGCAGGAGAGTTCGTGTTTCCCACAGAGCTGATACTTCAGATTCTCTAACTCAGCCTGCATGGGGTCCTGGTAGTGTGGATATTCTTGTGATAAGAAATTGATAATTAAGATCTTTTAAGTAAAAAGCTAATTTTTTGCATGATATAAATTGGTCACTTGGTACAGGTGTATCAAATGGGTTGGGTCTGAGCCAGAGGCTGAAAATCAGATGCCTGAGGCTAAGAATCTCTTTCACCAAGACAATAAGCCTTGACAGAGGTGGTACATTCCTACTTCATTCATATTTAGCATGATCTTACCTTGGGGTTGGGGAGAGGAGGAGAGGCTTTGAGACATGGCTGGCAGTGACTTCACCACCACCTCCAAACAGTGGCACCCATACTGGTACACTGTCTCCTTGAGCTGAACTTCTTGTTTGCTTCAGAGGCGAACCGGTCTTCTGTTACATGACCTGAACCTTCTGGCTCCTAGGGAAGGTTACTTTAGACAGCATAGCAGAGCACTGGCTAAGCAAGAGCAAAAAATACCCTGCTCCTGTTAGCAAAACTTGAACACGTACTTTGATGTGATGTGATTTGATGGATATCATTGCAGGCTCAGAACTGCCTCACAAAGCTGTACAAACTGGATAAGATGCAGTTCCGGCAGACCATGAGGGATTATGTGAACAGGGATTCTCTCAATAACGTGGTGGATTTCCTGCATGCTTTACTGGGATTCTGCATGGAGCCAGTCACTGACAGTAAGTATAACTGGCATCAGAATCTCTCACTTGAGTATTCCTAAACTGTACCATCATAAAGAAGCCACACCTTTTTCTTTTCCTTTAAAAAAGAAAAAAAATTGTGAATTATCATCCTCAGAATATACAGACCGTATCCTCAGTCAGTGCAAGTCAGGGAGGTCGGATCTCTTCTGGTTTGACCACCCAGTGATCTCGCCTAGTGGCCTTGCATCACTCAGTATATCTGAAATTGAAGGCCTCTCTTTTGATTCATCCTACCTGTTGTTCATGGCTCTTCAAAGAAAATATTTTCATTCAACTATGCCTCAGGCAGGAAATTTTCTGCTTCATGACATGACCAGGCACCAGCTGGAATGGCCTGTTTAATCCAGGGTTTATTCTGAATGGAGATATAATTGAGCATTAAAAGCCCCTGTGGTGCCTCAGGTGAGGCAGTAAATAGCAAGAACAGATTGAATAAAGAAGAATAGGAACACACAGATGCACAAGCCTGCAGTTACAAGCATGTGTGTCTATCATTATATCTACATATGTTTCTTTTTTTTTTTTTTTTTTAAGTTAAGAAAATTATTCCAGGTGCTATTAGAATGACCAAACATTTATGCTTGGTCACTGCATGCAACAACAGTTAACAATGATTGTTTACAGAGTACGAATAGCTGCTCTGAAGCACTCGGGGAGCCCAACTAGTCTATTAGCCTACCTCTGATCCCAGGCATTTCAGAGAAAGCATCAAAAAATATTATATAACAGGCTTTTGTGAAGAAGATGCCCATAGGAAGTTTCCCCAAGTACTCATCAGTTGTTGACTGGCTCATGCTTTGAAGCATGGCAGCTTATGCAGCTTTTGAAAGTCTTTTCTCTCACCTAATGCAGCTGGGATGTTTCTTGTTTTTCATATAAATGTGTAATTCTTTTTTGACGCTTTCTGAGTGCTCGGTCTCCTTGTGCACCTTGCAAGAACAGCATTTCTGTAGTTCAAAAGATTCTTTTCATGGGTGTTGTCACTTTTCAGTTTAATCAAACATCTCTTGTCCTTTAGAACAGTAAACAGAAAAGCTAGAAGTATTGTTCAAATTTTATGCCTTATACTGTACATCCCAAAATGAGGGATGTGGATAAAAGGAAGCCAGAGTCATCCTGATATTTTCAGTCCTTTTTCATAATACCACTATTTCTGTGAAGATTTCATCCTCCCCATTTATTTTACCCTTCCCTTCTGCTTTATTTTTGTGGGGTGGGATTATAAGAACTGAGCATAGGATATTAGGTGGGGACTTGCCCTAGTCACATGTATCTGAATCCCTTTATGTGTGTCTTTAAGCCATCTTTTTTTAAACTGTTCCTGACAAGGGGGCTTGTTTGTACTTGAATTTCACAGACAAGGCTGGATTTGGGAATAACTTCACCACAGTGGACAACAAGTCTACAGCCCAGAGTGTAGAAGGCATTATTGTGAGTGCCATGTTCAAGTCATTGATCACTCGCTGTGCTTCCACTACACATGAGCTGCACAGCCCGGAAAACCTGGTAAGCACTTGATTTCATGTTAACAAAGTTACTTTTTCACTTGGGTGTCACCAGTGAAGCTTTACAGTGAAGAATTAATTCAGTTTAGCTAAATCCTTTGAGCATAGCAAGCTATGCAGTCACAGTTGAAACTTGATATAAATGTGATGCCCTCCTTGCATGCCTGCCTTGGAATCTGGGGACTTAGCCAGGATAAAAGTTGTGCACTCTGAATTGCATTTCCCTCTCTGTTTGAGCAGCTTCTGTGTTTTGTTGGTTTTGTTTGGTTTTTTTTTTCCCAATGGATTAGTAGCATAGTCTGGAGCAAGGGATTAATGAGCAGAACCACAGCCAGCATAAATCAACTTTCAGCAAAGTTAAAGCCAGTTTACTTGGTTAAGGATGTGGCCCATGCGTGCCAGAGTATGTGAGTTACTGAATGGCAATTTGGTAGGTCTTTCGAAGCTTCAGGCAAACATTCAATTTACCAAACACCTGGAGGAAAGTAAGGTGCTGCTGGTTGCTGCCTCTGTGCTATCTCCCCAGAGCAGTCAGTAGAATGGATGACATGAGCTCTCTTCTTTCAAACTGGTGCAGAATCTATCAGCTAATGTCAAACCACCTCCTTTATTATCAGAAATTAGGATTGTTCATGGAAGCAACCGAGAAGCACTCTTGTGCTCCATCTTTACGGCAGAGCTGTAGGGGCAATGAAGTCCAGCTAAAGGGGCAGTAATCCTCTGTGAGGGAGAGGGAGAAGGAAAAGCACAGTAACATCTTAAACCAGCAGAGCAGTCTGCCTATGTCCAAGTCCTCTTGTTTTTATGGATATTCCTCCTTTGGAATGTTTCTCAGCATAGGTTAAGTGGTGGGATGCAGAAAAGCATGGGCCATTGTAGGACCTAGATTAGGATCACCAAATGTAAATTTTCCTTAAACTTGTACATTTTCTCGACACTATTTTAGCTAGCGTGTAAGGTGAAATTTATCTTTAAGTGTAGCACCATTAATTGTGCCTGTATGGAGAATATAGTATGCAGAGTATATATGAGGATTTCCTGTTGTTGCATCACTCTCTAAAGTCAATCCTGTGTTCAATATCTTATGAAAAAAGAGCCTTAATCAGTATACAGATCCAATTATTTGTTTGGGGTTTTTTTGTTGAAAGCTGGCTGCACAGTTCCTAGCTGGGAATTTTCAGAACAATCCAAGGTCTTTCAGGAAAGTTCACAGATCAAAAATCAGGTCCTATAAAACTCTTCCCTCCTTCCCCTTGCCCTCAGATATAGAGGTGATTTGTCACATCACAGATGTGTATGAATGTTCAGAACTAAAAAGAGCCTTGAGTGTAGGAGTAGGCTGGGGAATGAGTGAGTCATCCCTCACTCTTCCCATGATGTAAAGCTCTAAAATAATTAAGAAAAATCCCAAGACACCCACTGGCTTTGAAACAAAACATGCAGTTTTTTGCACTCTACCTCCCCCCTTCCCCTTCATTTAGATTTTTCATGCCTTTTAAAATTATGGGCTAGATGAATGGGATAAAATAGGCTTTAAGTCATCTTTGCAGCTCCCTCGTCTTGCAGCTGTTTTAGCTTCTGATACCTTGGCATCTGCTTTAAGCCCATTGCAGAGTATGTTCCATGATAATCCTCCTCATTGTCTGCTTCTTCTGAATGCACTAAATGGAGTTTCCAGCTTTTGATCCCAGCCAGAAAACACAAACCCTGTACATGGCGAGTATACCACACAACAGTCAAAGGAAGTATCTTAGAAATTATTGATCCTCGCTGCTGCTTCACAAATTGCAGACCGAATTCTTTCATTTTCATGATGTCTTGCTACTCAGGGCTTGTACTGCGATATCCGACAGCTGGTCCAGTTTATCAAGGAGGCTCATGGCAACGTCTTTCGGAGAGTGGCGCTCAGTGCCCTCTTAGACAGCGCTGAGAAGTTAATACCAGGAAAAAAAACAGAGGAAACGGAGCAAGAGCCAAAACCTTCTGGGAGCAAAAGGTGGGTGTCTAGGAGGGAGAAGGCAAATGACTGATTTGCATATGGCTGTATGACTACATGCACTAAACACAAATGTAGAAAGTCCAAGGGCCTGTGTGTTTTATACTGATAGCATATGACAGCTCCTGATGTACAGAATTGTACCGTGGTGGCAGTTTCCCTTAAAATTTAATGAACTGAGACAGTAATAGATTTGCAGCAAAAAGTGTTAACCTTCTCATACAAGAGGTCTAAGAGAACAGTGAAATGGAAACTCTGGGAGGAGGAAAGGTAAAGAGATGTAAGCAGCATAGTGTCAGTCCCAAAACACACGGCAGGTGGGGGCGGGCGCGGCGGGCAGCTGGTCTCACCGCTGACCACATGGCGGATGGGGAGTAAGAAGCATAGTGTCAGTCCCAAACCACTCTGTGGACATATCTTTTAGTGTACATCACATCCTTAGTGTTGTTTATCTAAAGGTAAAACCTGGTATGCAAAACAAGTCCCAGAAGAAATCTAATCCTGACATGCTTCTTTATCAAAAAGAAATTTTCTCTAGTGCTTTGAGGCTTGTCATATTAAAATGTTGGGAAGAAGGATTAAGAAAGTTGAAAACCTCCTAAGTTTTTTTAAGATTTGCTTCTAAGAGCTGACACCTTTTTCATGAATGATATATATATAAAGGCAGTAAGTTGCTAAAGAAGTTGTACATCTCTGCAGCTGCTTTCTTGCTCAGCAGTGCTGGTTTCTATGTCATGTAGCTATGTGATGACCATGAGATGCATCATCCATTTGCTTTAACTGATCATTTATTTTGTCTGTATAGATCTGAGGTGGGAAGCGTCATCATTGACAAAGGCCAGGCATCAGCTGCCCCTGATGAATGTCGTAGTTACATCTCAAGCCGCCCAATGCAAACTCCAGAACAGTAAGCAAATATTGAATTGTTTCATCTGTTATTGCCAACAGCTTTCTTCTGGGGTTAGTACAAATGGGCAGGACAGCAAGGACTTATCTCTTTGGATGGTAGAACAAATGTGTTGAGTGTTCAGGAGCTGCTGATAACATACAGGTAATGCCTATTTTCAATGCTGCCAACTGGACCCACCCTGATTTTGATGGGGAACCACCAGAAATTTTCAAATGACAATACAGTAGATTTGTCAATATCGCATACTGCCATATCCATGAACAGAGTGTTAATTCCTCAGAGAGGTCATCACAGCTTGTCTCCATGCTTTCTTTGTACTTCTGGGGGATGATTCTATTAATTTGCAACTTCCAAGTTGTTGCTAAGGGTCATTAATCCTTTACTGCCTTCCAAGAGCCAGCCCATTCCTGACCTATCTTGGGGATATAGTCTCCGAAGATTGTTGCATTTTCCTTATCAGCACAGGTCCTCTACTAGTTTTCTTAATGAGTGAATCAGCCCACTGTTAGGGATTGCATGTTTGAAGTCTCTATTCTCCAAAGAATTTTGCCATTTAATATTGAGGTAAATTTAATCAATACTCTTAAGAATTTTAGAAAATTTTATAAATGGCCACTGGTCCCAAATGGCCACAAGTCATTTAACTTCTCTGTGCCTCTGAATACCCATCTGTCTTGTTAAAGTGCTTTCAGATGCACTGTACAAAGACATTGCTTGCACAAGGCCCAGAGCTCTATATTATGCATTCTTCTGCATTAACTGAGCCTGCAAAGTCTCACTGTTGCTGAGACTGCAAGGATACCACAAAGCCCTTTACTGCTTTGTGGAATTGCAGCAAGCTGTCTGCTCTGAGCCCTGCCACATCCATGGGAGATCTCAAGAGTATAGCAAAATATGCTGTCCCCATTCCAACAGGTTAATGAGAACTGTGATTCCAGCAGGTTCACAAATGGCTATCGTGATGTCCAAAAGCCCTCCAGTACACGTGCTTGTAGAAGCACCAGTGTAGTCTTCTCAATGTAGGTCATTTTGACATAAAGAAGATGAATTATTTTTCACATGTAGGAACTAAAAATTGGAATGACCTGTTCAGTGGACAAGCTCCTCAGGATAGAAAAGATGGTTATTTTGTGCCTCAAACAATATCGAGCATGTTGTCAAACTTGAGTATTTCCCACTGAGAAGAGTACGTTTGGAATTCAAAATGGAACAACCTCAGAGAACAGACTGGTCAGGAGGGGGCTGCGGAGGAAGGCCTTATTCCCCTGAGCATCCAAACTTCACTGAAATGCAGTTCACACTCTGCATCCCTTTTCTTCCAGTGATGAGCAAATCCAAGGAGCTGTTCTGGGACGCAAGGACTTCTGGCGAAAGATGTTCAAGTCACAGAGTGCAGCGAGTGATACCAGTAGTCAGTCTGAGCAGGACACATCCGAGTGCACCACAGCTCACTCTGGGACCACCACAGACAGGCGCTCCCGCTCCCGTTCCCGACGAATCTCTCTTCGAAAGAAACTCAAACTCCCCATAGGTAAATGTATGTCTCTTCCTATTCTGTATATATACTGCATGTGCAGAGAAACACAGATAGATATATCTGCCTTAAGAAATATTGCAACACAGTTCCTTATTGTCCAAGTATATTGTATATTCTCCCAAGGGAAGCTGGAAAATGCTGCTCTCTCCATTTTACAGGTGGGAACTGAGGCAAAGGGAAACATAAGCAATTTGCCAGAGGTAACAGAGGATATATATGGCAAAACACAGTATTGAATCCGTGTCTCCAAAGTAGTAGGCTAGTATCTTAATCTCACAGGCATTGTTCCTCTCTGTAGAAGAGGAATATTCCAAATAGCATTTGATAGACAAAGATATATCCTCTACAAGTCCCAAAACCCAGCCTTGCATGGTAGTTAATGCATGTAACATGAAAAGGTTGCCTTCCCCTTTCCACCCATTTTCCCATACTCTGCCATGGCCACTTTGGAGAAATATGCTGCAATTGCTAATAAATAGATTCTTCTTGGAAGCATTTTCAGAATTGTCCTGAGTGGCTTATTCTGCAACAGGGAACTGGCTGAAGCGTTCCTCCCTCTCTGGCCTGGCTGACGGGGTGGAAGATCTCCTAGATATCAGCTCTGTCGACCGTCTGTCTTTCATCAGGCAGAGTTCCAAGGTAAACGTGTCAGGCAGGATTGCAGAGAGCTTGGAAGGTGTCCTGGTTTCAGCTTAGTTCATTTTCTTCCTAGTAGCTGCTATAGTGCTGTGTTTTGAACTTAGTATGAGAACAATGCTGATAACACACTGATGTTTTAGTTGTTGCTAAGTAGTGTTTACACTAGTCAAGGACTTCTCAGCTTCCCATGCTCTGCCAGGGGCACAAGAAGCTGGGAGGGAATGCAGCCAGGACAGCTGACCCAAACTGGCCACAGGGCTATTCCATACCTCCTGACGTCACGCTCAGTATATAAACTGGGGGAGTTGGCCGGGGGGGCAGCGATGACTGCTCAGGGAAAGGCTGGGCATCAGTCGGTGGGTGGTGAGCAATTGCATTGTGCATCACTTGTTTTGTATATTTATTATTATCATCATCATCATCATCATCATCATATTTCTCTGCTGTCCTATCAAACTGCCTTTATCTCAACCCACGGGTTTTACGTTTTTTTTCCAGTTCTCTCCCCCATCCCGCCGGGGCGGGGGGAGGGTGAGTGAGCGGCTCTGTGGTGCTCAGTTGCCAATCAGGGTTAAACCACAACAGAAGGACAGGACCTGGCTGGGTTTAGCTCTCCAGGGAAACATTCTACTCAATATGGACATGGCAGCCAATGAGACTCAGTCACAGAAGTCTTCAGAGTAGAGTACCATGGGAATTCGATACTGGGCTTTTGTAGCTCACAGTGAAGACTAGGTTAAACCTACGCTGTACTTGTCAGTCTGCCTTGGTTCACTGAGAGAGAAATGCAGGCTCTGTCAACACACTTCAGGTTTAATTGTTGGTCACACTTCTACTTCCTTCTTTGTGCCTTTACAGCCTCTTGTGAAAGACCAGTCCTTTAAGCAGAAAGCTTAAAAGATGAAGTGCTCCAGAGTACGTAAATCTGTGCAGATCCGCTCATATTGCTATGGTGATCTACCGTGTTACAGCCCTTCTGTAGATGCTTTATGTCTAAGCAAGGAAGACCAAGAGACAGTGGTACAGCGCAGCCTGACCCAGCCCTCTGTCTTTGCACAGGTGAAGTTTACCAGTGCGGTGAAGCTGTCAGAAGGAGGGGGGCCAGGAGGTGGCCTGGACAACGGGCGAGATGAAGAGGAGAATTTCTTCAAGCGTCTTGGTAAATGGCGCACCTGCCGAAGACACCCATCCAAGCTTCATCACACAGAAGAAAAAGATGGTTAGAAATCAGGGTTCTCGTCTCCTTTTTTCTTTCTTTTTATCTTTTTTTTTTTTAACTCTTTCTTTCTGTATTTTACCCCTGTCCCTTTTTTCCTGCTTTCTCTGTAGTTTTTGTATCCATTCTAGCCTTCTCCAACTTTTTAGTCTTTGTAACTGTTTTCTTTCCCTTCCTTCTTTCTTTTGTTTTGATTTAGAAAAAAACTCTTGTAAAGTTTTTTTTTTTTTTTTTTAATCAAGACTATCCAAATAAATTATGCAAATACAACATTTGGGCTTTTTAAATCAAATTAAATTTGATCAACACACTTGAAAAATTAATGCTTGCTTCAAAGCACTTAGTTCAAAATTAGGTGTGTAAATCTTTCGTTGCCTAATATATCAATGGGTGTTCCATCATTTTTTTTGTTTTTTTTTTCCCAATTTGTGACCATTTGACAGTTTTAGCAAAGATCAGCACTGATGAAATGGAAAACCCTGCACAAACCTTGTTATAATTATCTCTTTTCTTCTGTGTTTGCATGTCTAGTGTCTGCATACCATTCGTTAGGGATGCTGTCCCTTTTTCTTAGCGCACAACATAATAATAACAACACTACTTTTCCTTTCCACGAAAGTCTATTTAATTGCAATGCATTTTCAAAATCAGCAATGTTTGAAAAGTGCCTTTATGAATAATACAAGGTCATGATATATTCTGTTTTAAAATGTCATGCAGTCATTCACATGCTCATGTCCTCAGAGCTCAGAGCTTATCCTTGTTGTCAGGGAGACAACCTTGTATCTTGAAGTTCCGTTACTGTTTTTTCAAGAAAACATAACCCAACTCCCAAAAACACACAGAAAAGAGTAGATTTTCTTTTTCACCATGATTTCTGTAGCTTTATAGTATGTTACATTTTCTGGCATTATGTTTTTTATTTTCTGACATTACAGTTTGACACTGCATTGTATGTATTTCACCATCGTCTCTCCCAGACCTGCAGTATAGTGCTTGTAAGGCATTGTTCAGGCAAGTGATACTAGCAAAGTAGAAGCATATCTCACCCATGTAAACCGGTCATCATTCTACCACTGCAGAAACACTGGTGGTGGTTTTCAACTAGCTCCTAGGTGAAAAGTATCATTCTTTTAGAAGGAGAATGAATCAGCTCAGCAGCTTGTTGTAGCTTGGTACAGCTGAAGGTGAATAACCTCACAATGGAAAGAACTGCATTGTTTTCTTCATCCACTACTTCGTGCTGAAGTAGGTGTGAATACTTCTACCATATTTTCTCCCAGCTCTTAATGGGAACAAAGTGAGGGGCAGTGAGATCTTCACAGACTGCCACAGCTGTTTCTACCATGCTTGTGTAAGATGTCCTTCATATTTTCTTGTAGGAAATATTTTTTTCTATCTTTCTTGCTAATGCTGATTTTATGGCACTGTGAGTTTGCTTCTGCCTAGAGTGCCCATATTCTTGATTTAATGGCACAGATTTAGTCTTGGCCCTGTGAGCATCAAAAGCCTTGTTCAGTATGTGTGGCACATCTTATGTCTATACAAAACTCAGATGACACATTAGTATTGGCTTTTTGAACTTTGGCAGTGTTGTCCATACTTCAGCCTTCTGTGAGTAACATCAGAACTTATGTAATTAATGAAGAGAACTTGAAACGTCTTTTACATGCCTGTGAGAGAAGAGACGTACATGACACATGCTTGGTTTTGACATATGCATGCACTAGAAATACCAAAAGTGATGCACTGGGTTAAAGACAGAGACCCTTGCATGTTAGTATGAGAAACAGGCACATTTTCCAGTGATGTTGATGGGGAGGGTTGGGCTGTTGCCTGATCCCTAATTGAAGCAAAGGCAGGGTATTTAAAGTTTATAAGGGAAAGTGTGACATTTAAGGAACTTGTATCACCATGTTCACAAGGTTCTCTGGTATGCAATGAAAGGCACATACCATTAGCAAAAATATTAGCATAGTTGTACATGCCTGCGTGTGTATGTACTTGTATGTGCGTAGTGAAATCAATGTGAGGCCTTCTCAGGGTGGGACGGTTTATAAGACAGCAGAACAGCAACATTAGAGAGGGCCTTCAAATTCTACTGCCTCTGTATCTTTCATAAAGATCAGCAGGTTTTATGCGCTCATGTAGAAGAGCTTAAAAGCCTGTTGAAGGTGGATGGGCATACTATCAATTCCCTCAAGCTCTGACCCTAAAGCATTGTTTTGGAACCTATTTCTGCCTTCCCATTCTTGTCATTCATGACACTAGGCCATCACTGTGCTCATGCTTTTTCCATGTGGTGTTTCCTCTTGTGTTTTTGGGTTTATTTAACATAGTAGACCAAATTTAAAAGGAGCTGGAGAGAGGATAAATACATTACAGTAAAAAAAAATTAATAAAATGTAGAATAATTTGTCACATCATTTATGAATTGTAATCTTCATTGTGATATATCATCTAGACCACTGGAAATTCTGTGTTGGATATGTATGTAAGCATACATAAGTGTGTGTGCGTATATCTGTATGTGTGCATATGTATACATATATATACACAAAAATATATGCACATTTATGCATAACAGAATGTTTATTTTAATGATCTTTCTACCTATGCTAAGAACACAGCATATATACTGAAGTGAGTTACAATATGTTTACATGAGACCCTTAACGTTCCTTCGGGCGCTTACTGAAGACATTGTGGGTGACCATAGAAGTTGCCAGGGTGTTTAATGCATACAGCACAGGTGAACCGCAGCGCATGCTTGCTCCGAGGGATGATTTCGCATTTGCACAGGAAGCAACTGTGGGGGTGGGAGCTTGGGCACCCGGTGTCCTCCTACATTGGGAAATGGTCTCTGCTCACCAGATGAGATTTTCTGCAGGGCTGAGTCACATTAACACTAAGCCAGTGAGGGCTCCCCTGCTTGCAGCAAGGTTACTCCAGGATGGCTGTAGTGGAGGACAGTCATCAGCTGCCTCTGAAGGACTCTTTTGCAAAACTTCAATAAAGTGCAAGGCTAGGACTGCAACGGGCTGTAGTGGTAGACTGTAGATAGTACCACTGAGCCCAAATGGACAAAGCCTCTGCTAGATCTTTATAGTGGGGGTTAGGGAGATGCCTTAGGCATGTCTTCCTGTATCAGAAAGTCAAGTTTCTGTTCTTTATCTCATACAGGCACAGCCCTACCAGGGCCCTGAATAGGAAACATTTGTTTGTACCTCAGATGAGTTAGTGTTACAACAGCCATAGCAGGAAGGCTCAGATAGCATGCTACAGGCTGTAAGGAAACAGGAGGAGTTGGAAGAAAAGGGTATTTATGCCTGCTCTTTTATGTAAGTGTTCTACCTGTTCTTTCTACTTTGTTTGTTTGTTCCATTTTGATGAAATATTTTGCAACATAGGAGCATTTTGTTTACTGGAAAACTATGTGCAGCTTCACTGGAGCCACAGATGTCATAAAGTCTCTTGAAATTTGACATACCACTGTCTTCAGGGGAAAAGTGAAGATCTGTACTGTCATTTTCTGTTGTGACTATTGTTTGTAGTACATAAGTGCTTTCCAAGTAATTGTGAGGAGTGTGATCTCAAAGGGACTTTGAGTTTCAGCCATTCTTCTTTCATGAGGAAGAAGTCACAAAGTCCTGTAGAGCTGATGTTTTGCCTCTTGTCTTTCAAATCCATGTTTAAAGCCAATTTTAAATTCTCCACTCGGTGTTCTCTTCTTCAGTGCTTTATCCTTCAGTATTCTGTAAACTTTTGTACTTTTGCATGTAAACAGGGAGAGTATTATGGATAAAGAAAAAAAGCCCAGAAGCTGACTATTCTTGTTTTGACCAGCCAACTTGGCCTTGAAACTACTTTCCTGATTTCTCATCTGTGTCTTTCTACCACTCTCTCAACTCTGGGTACTGACTGAGTAATGATCTTCTGCATTCAGAAGTATTCATTCCAATCGGCAATGGGATTAGTTGATTTATCATGTGAATGCTATACATGGAGTTTAAAATCATGCTTGAAGGAAGCTCTGGAGGGGGGTGCTAGCTTCATTTTCAAAAGGAACTCTTATTAGGGACCTTTCTATCCCAAAGAGTGCAAGAAACTTCAAGGGAGAGAGGCTGGAATGATGATGGTACCTAGGAATTGAGTCCAGTCTTACTTTGGGTGTTCTGTTAATTGTAGAAGATGTATGCCTAAAAAAAGGACAGTACTTGATTTCCACAGAGAACATTTCCAATATTTGCTACAGATTTTTCTGTCCTAGTAGATTATGTATATTACTGAATTGATACATGAGGAATAAGGTTTATGCATGTTTCACTTTAAGGTAAATTTAAAGGCAATAGAGAAGTATGATAAGAGATTATTCAGGAAAAACAGACAGTAAGCATGATGTTCTGTGTTAAAGAGGTGGGGAGGAAAGGCCACATTCTGGTTCACCTATGCTGGAGTAGATCCTGGGCTTCCACACTGAGTATGGTGGAATTGTTTTGGGCAGACATCAGTATGACCAAGACCAGAATCTGGCTTGCTGTACACCTATTTCACAGAAGTCATGAATATTGTAAAAATGCCCCTGTTACCTTCAAAATAGCACATCAAGGTGAGGAAGGGATATAGAGTGTACTCATCAGGGGGTTTGTATCACTTTTTTTATTGGTGAGAGACTGTATTCCCTTCTCCCTACCCTTCCCTGCATCCCCTCTGTACTCTCTACCCCTTTAGGTTGCCATAGCTTTGATGATCACTTGACCTCCAACCAAGAAGGAGGAAAATCCAAGAACGTTGTGAACCTGGGAGCAATCCGCCAAGGCATGAAGCGCTTTCAGTTTCTCCTGAACTGCTGTGAACCAGGCACTATCCCCGATGCCTCCATTTTGGCAGCTGCCCTAGATCTTGTAAGTCATTCGTTGGTGTATTTTTACCTGCTGAGTGAGAGCATGTGCATACGTGGTGGTCCGTTGTCATTCACTAATGCTGTTCATGCCCGCACAGAAAGCAGGTAAAGCATCATAGCAATGCCAACTGGCGTTGCTGTTATTAGGTGGAGTTTTAGCATCTGTGACTGGATGACTATGCAGTCAAAATGGATCTTTTTTTATTACATGCCTCCCCGTAACTAGATTATCGCCAGTGCAAAGCTTTTATTGTCAGACTTCACATTTTGCTCACAGCCATTCTGCTTCTGCTCATAGTGTCAATAATAACCTACAGAATAAGGATTGAAGACTGGATAACTACCTGGAGAAGCATAGTAATTTGACTCAGGAGTTCTAACAGAGTTATAAATACATTAGGCAACACTGAACTATTAGTCACCAGAGCCAGTCAGTGGAAAAAACTTCAAATGTCAGAGTGTGCATGCTTTTAAATGCAGATATTGCTGATTTGCAGATCCAAATCACAGAAATGACACGACTCAGTCCCTCCTTTCTGACACTGAGTGTCTCTTTTGTATCTCCCTTCTTCCTTTCCTTGCAGGTGCTGTGTTTTTAACAGTGCCTTCCATTTCTAAAGCAGTGGCCTTCAGCCTAAGGTTCATGGGCCAGTGGGGCTCTGTGAGATGCTTAGGTGACAAGCACAAGAGTGTGACAAAGACAGCTATGAAAAGCCAGCCGATTATTAATAACTTCTCTGCACAGTGCCCTTCTACTTCCTTCCATAAGTGTTTAGATGCCTGCAACCTTAAAAAGATTGAAAACCACTGTTCTCAGAGCATCCACATCCTCTCTACTCCTTTGTCTTCCCACTCCTCACCATGCGCCTCTTTGACTGTCATGCCATTTGTGCTTATATTCAGTTTTTTTGCTCGCTGCTGGAGATGTCAGGCTCATGGACTCTCCCGTTCTGCTAATGCTGTGCCCTGAGCTGTGCTGCCTTGTCTGCTCCATAGTTGTAGGGATGACACACTCTGTGCACCATGCCTTTATATGCTCTTCTTAATCTTGCATTCTTAGGCTGCAGATTCAAGCAAGTCTGCATTAATATTGGCCAAAAGTTGCTGTTGCTATCAGTTCACACCTAGTTTGGACTGGTCTGGTCCCCGTCCATCTTCCAGTAGACAGGTGTTTCCTTCACTAGTTCCCACTCTTCCTGTTGGAGATTGTTGGCCCTCTGGCTGGAAGCCATGGAAGCAGTGGTTGACGAGGAAGCCTGTCTTATGGTCTCACAGTCAGAAGTGGTTCCTACCAGTCAGGGTTGCAGTGAACTCAGAAGGTGGCTTGGGCCGATACTCACTCCTGCCATGTGTGCTGCACAAAGACAACTTCATTCTTCGAGGCTGCCAGGCTGTCACCCCACTGCAAATTCTAAACTAACACAGGGAAAGTAAGGTGCNCCTGCTTACAGTAGGGAAAGTAAGGTGCATGGGCAGGGAGGAGCTCATTGCTGTCAAGCATGTCACTAAGATCTTTCGGGGGATGCGCTACTCTGTGTGCTAACAAATCAGAAGATAAAACAGGGGTCTGGCAATTATGTCCCTATTGCCTGTAAATGTCTTATTTTGTAAATTTGCCAAATGCTTAAGCCACAGATCAACTTACTCTGTGCCCATGTATGAAGTCAACTGAAAACTACTGGTCAGAGTGAACTGTTTGGAGATGTCTGTTCTGACTTCCAGAGCTGGCTTTTACAAAATAGAGTTTGACTCTGCTTCCTTTCCACTGAATGATGCAGAAGGCTTTGGTATCAGAATTTCTAGATTTGCAGCTAAAGATGAAAGAAGTCTTGTTCTAATTACATACTTGGGAGACTCCTTACAAGAACCTGCTCAGCTGGCATTTTGTCTATGAAGTAGTAGAGATATGTGGAAGTTAAGAAGTCACATGCACTGCAGGTTTCAAAAGATGACAGCTTATCCTCTCACTGTATTGCTTAATGGCAATGTATGCTGCTATGGAAAATTCCAACATTTTATGTCAACAGAGCACACCCAACAGAAAACATTCTGGTTTTTTAACGTCTGCTTTTGGGCTTTTGAAGTAATAGTTTGAATCAGGTTTGATGCAAATTAAAAACTTCTTAAGTAATTTTATCCAGCCTAGTTGCTATGGCAACCTTTACAAAATTAAAGGCAAAGAGCTCTGGTTTCAGTTGTTGCATAAACTTTTTCAGCATGCTTTTTCATGCAGATTTTTGAAATTCCATTCTTACACCAACTTCAAGACATTTGATCAGCCTGGATGTTTAAACAGGTTTGCCACAGTGATTTAAAGAAATTAGAACAATGAAACAAAGGCTGCATCCTTATGGAGGTAATGATTTATTTATATATTAAATTGAGTGTTGCCTTAGTTTTAGAAACTACATAGTTAACATATTTTCCCAGAGGCAGCATCCATCCTTGACTGAATTTTATGAAACTACAATCAATTTGTGGCTTTGCAAACATTCAATGACAATTGATAATATCTTGCAGGCAGGCTCATCCTTATGCCACCAGCTTAAATCCAGATTTGACAATAATTAAATTGATCTTCTTTCCCTTTTTAAGAAACTTCGGAAGTTGAAAGGCGAGTAATATGATACTTCAGTCTGTGGTCAAGTGTCTGCAGAGTGTTCCAATAAATCACTGTCTAGCATTGTATAAAGATGTTACCTGAAGTATCCTAATTAGAGTAATGTCAGTTACTCAGGTGGGGAAATACAAGCTTTCCTTTGACCAGTTTAGCAATGTTGGACACCTATCACCATGACACCTCTCCAGTAAGATGTATGAGCTGAGCTGTTCTAACATGTCAATCTCTTATCCTTGTTGAAATGCCATAATGGCGTTGCTTTATGGCAGGGTTGTGTTTGAGAGGACCTGACGAGTATTGGGAGGGCAGAAGCAAAGTCTAAACCACAAGAATAGTTGCCAGTATCCTGACTCCATGTCGCCAAGGGTTTTAGGCAGTCTCTGTTGTTCCCATGTCCCTGTTCCCATAGAAGAAATATTTGTCCATAGGAGGGCATATGACCTGGAAGGAAATCAGAGGTTGCTCCAAACAGGTCCCCAGAATAGATGACTGGGAACAGAAACAAAGAGCTGTGTCATGGATTGTACTTGACAATTTTTAGATATAATCAGAGAGATTTGAACCAACATTTTTGAGGCAATTCTCCTAGACATTGGTTAATAATTTACTCACCTGTCTTCATATACCTGCTAAGCTACTTCTCATGCTAGACTTATCTCGTGGCTAGACAAAGCAGAGCTATCCAGTCAGCATCTTTTGACAGTACTTGAATTTATTTTCTCTAAAAGTAGATTGTTGCTATTTTGCTGCTTTTTTTTTTTCCTTGAAGAGACCAGTGGAAATGAATTTTTGCTCAAAGTGTCTTGCAGAGTATAAGAAAGGGCACAAGAAAATTACATCTGGTTGATTAGTCTTATAAAATTAATAGTCCTTGAAAACAAAACCGGACCTAGACACTCTGCTGACATAAAAGTCTGCAGAACCAGCTGTACTGGAACAGTAATATGATGCTGTAAAATTCCAAATCCAGTCTGTATTTGGTCCCTCCCACCCAGGTCATTGCTTTTGCTGTTATTAGTACAAATCAGGGTATCTGCTGAAAAGCTCCAATGGGAGTACTTGAGATTTTATTAAGAAAAAGGTGGATTCTTATTCATGTTGATTTGTATAGTACAAGAACAATTTTCAAAAGGCAAAGAGATATAGTAGGTCTAATGTTAAATGTGGACTTGTGAACAGTTTCACAGGCACGGGCAGGCTTGTGAGAGTATTGCTGCTGTGTTAAGTTTTGACAGTGACCATGGTAACTTGTGTTCTTTTCAGCTATGCATCGCCTGCCTGATTCATTTCTCTCCATTTGTGATGTGTTTCTCTGTGGTGTGAATCCATCCTTGTCCATTCTGTCACATCTTCATCTTTCTCTTGCTGCTGCTTCAGGTTTCTCTGAGCCCAGGTAAGCAACCACAGGGAGCTTGTGCCCTGCGATGTTCAGAAAGTCCTCTTTCATGCAGGAGGTCTTTTCAGTGATTTTTAATTTGGAACTCCTGTTCCAGTACATACTCCTCCTCTTCACCACCCCATCCTGTATATTCTCCTTTAGTTATAGTAGTAGAGTACTTCTGTAATGTTTACAACATGTATCTTTACAAGGTTTCTATAGACTAAGCAAATGTGACTTTACCAGTGGTTAACTAAAACAGGAAGAAGCTAAGGCTGGGGCTTCATCTTTTCATGTATGTCTCCATGGTTAAGGTTTTACTCTGCAAGAATAAAAGAATAAAATCTTCACCTATTCTGTGTCCATATTGCATGTGGGCAACAAGTAATTTGTAATGGTTTTTTCAGGTGCTAGATATTAGTTTTGTTTCTGGTTGTCAATGACCGTCTAGCTTCAGATTTCTGCCTTCCTCGTCAGAATATTGGGCTAGCATTAATGTTCTCATTCAAGAGAATTGCTAAAAGATTGCTATTTTCTTCCAACATTTGAATAAAATATGAGCAAAACACTGCAACAGGATGTTGTGTCAGGAAGCAATTAATATGTTTTCTTGTTAATGTAGACCAAATGTAATCTTTTTCTTCTTTTTTCTTTTTTTCCTTTTTTTTTTTTTTTTTTTTTCCAGTCCCCTAAAAGGCATGACTTTTTTTTCAGTCCTGTTGGCAGTAATTTCTGGTTGTAAGCTTAGCTGCAGTACAGAATTTCTTAAATCAATTCCCAAACTTTTGGAGAGGTGGTCCAAAATTTCTTGTTTTCAACTTTTGATTAAAGCACTATTGGAGACACTATTTAATAATGTTCCACAGACCATCTTCCATGGTCGCAGGGCCCATCTGTTATTTATGGACCACAGATGAGGAACCTCCCATTATTAGTAGATGCTGATCTGTTTAAATTATCTCATTAAAGCTGTCAGCATCTGAATGTGTGGAGTACACGTGTTTGTGCTCTGTGAAATCCCTTTTAGGGAACCTTTCAAAGCCAGCTTGTAAATTGTGGGCATTGTTATATTCTTAGTTTTACAACCTGCTGGCCACAAGGGTTTTTGCTTGTGAAAATTGCAGGAAGAGAGGGGGGAAATTAAATGGAAATGAGGAGAACCATTTGCTTTTTAGTCACTTTCCATGTCTTTAAAGATGTTATTTTTTGCAGAGTTGTAGACTGCTGGGAAGAAATCTCCTTCCTGCATCTAAGCTACCCTTTAGGAAACAAATTACAGTGTCCAGTTTTGAACATATTTGAGAGTTTCAGAAGCATTTTTTATTGGTCTAACATGGATCCTGCTGGGTGATTTAATACAAACTAAGATACACTCCATATCATTTCTTCCATTAAAGAAAAAGTGCTCTTCCAAGCTGGGGGCAGGAGGATTTTCCTTGGGAAAATAGTCAATCACTTCAAAACTCAGCTGCCTGATGCTAAATTTCAGTAATAAATTTTCTGATGCTTGCTGAGGCCATTGAAGTTAGGCCAGTGAAATTTTGTTGACTTATGCCAGTAATGGATTTCACTCTCCATATCTGCTTGTTGTAAGAGCAAAACAGCTCTCTTTCTAGTTTCAGCAAGCCTCCATTAATGCTTCCACCCCCAAGATGTGCAAGCAGAACTTAACATGAGAAATGCTAGGATTCACATGGCTGTGCTGTCATTTGTGCTTGCAATATTTGCAGCCTTACTAGCGAAGGTGAAAAGAAAACTTGACTCATTCCTCCAGTAAAAGTGTCAGGTGCACTCTTCTGTTTTTTGGCAGTTACATGGTTTCTGAAAGGAAGGATTACAGAAGGGGACTGAAATAAAGTTGTTTCTAAGTTTATAATGTGGTTCTTTCTGCCCCTCTAGTGGTTGGACTAAGCATAACTGTTCAGCGTTTATAAACCTTGGTTTTATTAGCTCAAGAGGAGTGACTCAAGGCAGAGATCCTGGTTTCAGGCTCTGATGGAGAGATTGCTCAAGCTGCGTGACTCCATGGCAAACTTGCAAAGCAGCTGATTAAAGCACAAAATCCTCTAATGTCCTGAGAGTTTTTCCAATGTATTTGTATTTGAGGTGATTTTTTGCAAACATTTCAGGAAGCTCCTGTAGTGGCAAGAGCGGCCCTGTTCCTCGAGTGTGCACGCTTCGTTCACCGCTGTAATCGTGGCAACTGGCCTGAGTGGATGAAGGGCCACCATGTGAACATTACTAAGAAAGGCCTGTCCCGTGGGCGTTCTCCTATTGTGGGCAACAAAAGGAACCAGAAGCTGCAGTGGAATGCAGCTAAGCTCTTCTACCAATGGGGAGATGTAAGTGTTTGTTCTCTTCTACTTACATTAAAAAATATATCAAAATGTAAAGGTAATTGGATCCTATGCAGAATTTCAATTCCAGTAAAATGGGGACTCTTAAGCCTTGCTTCCAACTTGCACTTCACAGCCTGCCAGGATCAGCTCTTCTTCTAATGGAAATGGATTTTTTAGGACGTAATGGTGTCCCCTTTCGTCCCCTCCCCTGGACATGTTCCCTCTGAGGATCTGTTTGGTCCACTCTCCTGTTTCCAGCATTTGTCATATGTGAATGCCTAAGGAAGAGTAAGAGCAGGGTGTGTGATACTACTTGCTTTTTTCTAGCTTCCAAATATTTTTATTCCAGGGCTGCTTGAGCTAGATATGGTGCTGTATGTTTAGTAATGGATTTCTCTTTGACATACTTGTTCAGTCTCTCTTTGTACCCATACAAACTGTTAGCACTCATCATTCTTTGGCAAGGAATTCTACAGGGCTACTACATGTCATCTAAAGAACTCTCTCTGTTTTGAACTTGGCTCCTTTAAGTTTTATTTGATTGTGATCTCTCACCATACAGGAACTAGGCAATTTCCCTGTCTGGCCCTGTCAGTGCCAGGATATACCCACTGAAGGTCTGCTGCTTATTGCAAGTCATTTCACACAACTGAAAATAGTGGAAGTTTCTTTGACCCTATGGTGCCTGTTACATATGTCTATCTGGAAGTGAGCTTTGTGCTTCTCACCTCTTTTCACAAAACCACAGATTTTTACAGTGAGCATCATGATT
>VZTL01076743.1:4526-15937 GCA_013400535.1 Scopus umbretta | reverse complement strand
GAAAAAAAAAAAGACATAAAATCCAAGGCTCAGGAGAACTGGAAAACCATGTATTCTGCAGTCTTGGGGTACTCACATAAACCATGCCAAAAATGCCTTGCTGGCTCGTATTCTCCTAAGTTAAACCAATGCACGCTTCTCAGTGGAGGACATTGTAGGGAACCCTGAGCTAGCGCTGACCATGCAAAACACAGCCCAGGGGGGAGAATCTAACTTGGGTCTGAGCACCCAAGCTCATACATTTGTCTCTTGGCAGCTCTCCTCCTTCCACTTCTGAAGCTAATTCAGGGAATGCTACCCGGCACCCTACTCTCTCTTATGTCTCAAACATGGGTGACTATCTTAATAACAGCACAGATGCCAAAATTCCTTGAAAAAGTACATAGTGTGAATGTATTTGCTTCTATATTCCTTGAAGTCACCACCTTAGCCTAACACCTTTGAGGAATCCTTCCAAAAGGAGAACATATGATTACATAGTCTTTGTATTTTTGCATCCATTGCTGACAGTCAGGACTATCCATCTGTTTGTGGACTCTTTGCCTCTAGACATTCCTTTTCTTCAGATTCCAACAAAATGGGAGCAAGCAAGTCAGTAACCATTAGAAGCCAGTTAGATTCCCCATCAGCTGCCATTTTTAGAAACTGAAATAGCCTGACCTGGAAAAAGTCCAGGAAGGTTTTCTTTTAGAAATGTTGAAGGACTACCATATGATGCAACCTCACAAGAAAGGAGCCAAGGAAATCTGATGGCAAGGAACTTAGCATCATTCACTTCCCCTTAACTTTAATGGAATCATAAGGTGTACCTGGATGCATTCTTCATGCTAGCAACAGCATGTGTTTGCTAGCTGCTTAGGAACATCCCAGGAAGAAAAAGCATTACTTTCAGTTTACTGTAAGGCAGGAGAAGATTTGCAGAGTAGTCTTTACCATGCAAATTTCTTCTCCTTTTACTGCAAGGTGTCCTGCCACCCATGAATATTTCTTTTTCTTCTCACTGAATGCTAGGACAATGTAGTTACCCACAGCATCACTGGCCCCCAGACAGACTCATGCTTTATGATTGGTCTGCACCTAGCACTGCTGAGGTGCAGTTCCTTTATGTCCTTTATGTCTAATGCTGGGCAAGGCTGGTTCTCTGGCACTGCTTTTGCCTCTCAGAAGCTGTTTCAGATGAAGGTGGCTGCAAGCATAAGCAGCTGCCACCAGCCACGCCTGTAGGGCTGGGACCTTGCAAGCTGTGCTCCTCAGATGGCTGCTTTTGTTGGCTTGACCAGATTCCAACCAGATAGGCTGATCTGTAAGGAGCAACAGCTTTCTGTTGCTGTATTGCAGGCACCTGCTGCAGAACATGCTGTCGTTTCTGTGCGTAACCTGCCCATTTCACCGCGGGCAATATCAGCACGAAGGGCAGAATGACTGTGCACTCACATAGATCCTAAGCAGCTCCAGTATGAAGAAGATGGGATACCTCCCCCAGCCCATCTCTGCCTCCATGAGATCTCCTCCAGATCCTTGTCAACACTACAGCACGCCATCCTTGCTGCTTGCTGACAGCAGGGCTGCTACTCTGGAAGGAAGATCCTTGGACAAAGAGAAAAAATATATTAGGCTCTGAATGCACTGAGGCCTTGTTCTGGTTCGATTTGGGGTTTTTTTGTTTGGTTTTTTTTTTTCCTTGCAGTAAATAAGGCTGGAAATTTGTGCTAATTATGGATCCTTGCTTGTCTGTCATTGCTTATGAATTGTGATATACAGTGCTATTGCCCAAGTTTAGTGAGACCAAGAATGAATGTAAAACCTTTTTTCCCCACCCAACTGCTTTAATTCAGCCTCCCTAACAGCCATCAGAGGATAACAGTGGTAAACCCTTTCCACATGAGGTGGGGTTTGGACTGCCCATAACAGTGATGGACCTACTGAATCATGCAATATCACTTGCTATGCTGTCTTTTTAAATAATACAGTGTTAAATCTATTCTGATCAGGTTAGTCTGTCACTTCCTTTGGCTTCTTCTGTTAAGAGGCATTTTCTTTTGAAGTGTGGCATGCTCTCCATTTGCTCAGAAAACCAAAGATAATTCTTGCAGGTAATACATGTTAGGAATTCCGTACTCACTAGTTAGAATGCTGTGGGATTATGTGTGATTACTTTAATATTAGAGTGGACAACACAACACATGTAATATGGGACAAATTACTACTTTGTGGAGAGGCAAGCAGAATATTTCTTCCTTTAAATGCCTGAAACATGAAAGGGGAAAAAAATTGTGAGAGATGTGGAGTTTATTTAGCAACATGCAGGCTCAGAGACAGCTGAAATTGGCAACTATTTGCATCAGCTTGCAAACCACAACAATACCACCTTATTCTCTTCACATGGCAGAGTCTACACTCTTCATTGTTGCTGGATTTCACAGGAACTGCCTAGTAGCAAGGAAGAAGAGCTGTACAAATATCTGTTTGTCACTGTTTATTTCTGCTTTGCTTCAGCTGAGACAGGAAAACTATGTAGTTCTGGCATGACCGTCAGTGCTGACTTGTAGAAGACTCACAAATCCTCTGTAATATCTGTCTGTCTCTGAAATGATACCAAAACCAAGGAGGCCAAATGGCAAGTGTTGATGAAAACTCAGTAACTAAACATGTTTCCTCCCTCCCAAACTTTATCACAGGATAAAGTTTTACATACTTGTCTGTGTTCTCTTCACCTATCTGCAGCAAAGAAAATGAAGAAAATCCTTAAGAGCTCTGAAGTGTCATAGCAGGAAAGCATTCTTCTTGCTAAGATACCCTCATCCGTAGCTTTGCTGACAGCACCATGAGGGCTGTTTACATGCTGATAACGATGCTGGCAAACAGCTGCGAATAAACAATCAATGCCTTTCTGGAGAATGTAACAGTATTCAGTGGAAATCTGTCTGACTGTTCTCTACATGGATCTCCTCTACACCGTTACCCATGCACCTCCCCAGCTTTTATATGCATATTGTCAGCTCATTTTTGGAAAGTGCATCGGGCAGTCTCTCCTTTAAAGATGGAAGCAGGCTTTCCCTTAGACATGCAAAGTTTTGTGGAGGAAACAGGGACTGTAAGTGGGTTCCTAAGTCACAGGATGGTTTCTCGAACAGAGTTTAAGTTCTTAAACAATTTCTTAAATATTTTCGGTATTCTCAGACTTAGCAAAAATCTGTGACATATATATCAAGAGGAGAAAGAAAAGTGGAAGAAATTCATGGAAGACATTAATATAAAATAACGACCTAATCTCCTCTTGCCTATCATGTGCCAGTCTGGGGTTTGGGTTTTTTTTTTTTGGTTATTTAACAAAATCTGCAAAAATTTTTCATCCTGAAAATTGTCACTGTTTGCAAATTTTGGTTGAAAACAGGGGGGAAATAAATTATGGGTTTGGTAGCAACTAATATTCTATTATCCCTTTCTCTATGTTACTGCATTTTGCAGACAATAAAAATACAGCCAGGACATTGTGTTCTGGCCTGAACTTCTCCACAGCCTGGATGGGGCAGAGCCCTTGACCACCGGTGGGTTGGGCTGAAATTCTCACCTCCTTGTGCTTTCTCATTCTCCCTGTGTGCAGGCGATTGGTGTCCGCCTCAACGAGCTGTGCCATGCCGAGAGTGAGAGCCCTGCCAACCTGCTGGGCCTCATTTATGATGAGGAGACCAAAAGGCGCCTGAGAAAGGAGGATGAGGAAGAAGACTTTTTAGATGACAGTAAGGAGACTCCCTTTACTACAAGAACCCCCGCTTGTAAGAACCTCTGCTTTAGGAGCACTTAATTTTTCTTCTCTTTTCATCCTTTTGCCACCCAGCTGTATTTCCCAGCCCCTCACCTTCACCCCAGCTTCCTCCCCTGTTCTTTCCGTGCCTGGATGTACAACATGACAGATGGGTAGCAGCACTGAGAGACTTTGAAGGAAAAGGGGGTGAAACCAGGCAGTGAGTTGCAATTCCTGTATACTGGCAACTGCAATTGTAAGCAGGGTACTAACTTCTTGAGTCTTGCTGTCACCTGAGTGCCAAAAGTGATTCAGACTCTCATTCTTCCCAGTTATTTCTGCCAAAATATTTGTGTAAGATCAGCTGCTTTTCTGTTTATTAACACTGAAGAGTCATCTCCTCACCTGATGTGAATTGGCACAGCTCTACCAAAGGCTTTTAAATCTTAACTTCAGTATATTTGCCTGATTCTCAGGCAGAAATATAGCACAGTGACATAAAAAGTATCATTAAAAAGCTGGATAACAAGATGACTAAAACACATGCATTTGTGTGTGTGTGTACATAAGGCAAGGGGAGGGCCCACAGATCACTGATTCTGAAAGTCTAGGTAGCCAAGCAAATTATAATACACCCTGTGAATCAAAATAAATTAAGTCTAAACACATACTGTTGTAGGTGTAGGTGAAGGTGGTAACAAACATTATGTCCTCTCCAGACACCATTTGTATGTACATGTGTGCTGTAATGTACTGGTTCCTGTGTACATGTACTGTTGTTCACCATTGGATGTAGTGTGCTAGCACTGTTTATGTATCTTCTGGTTTCTTTTTCTGTGGTTCTGGGTTTGTTCTTATCACTGCATAATGGCCAGCTTCGGAATAGAGAGGAGTAGATGGAAGCAGTGAAGTGGCATTTGTGGGAAACAATCTCAAGAGAAGGTATCAGCCCTAAGCTAGACATTCACACCTGTCACTGTGGTATGCCAGTGCTAGGAGATACATGAATGAAGGTGGCTGTTCTGGATATTTTATTGGCCCTTTAAGAGGTATATCCAAAGCAGGAGAGTGCACCCAAAATTTTCGCTCTCCTACACCATGAATGACTTCCAAAAGGTGAAGAACAACTGCGTTCCCATGACCAGGTGACAGAATATTTTTTTGTGTCCCTATTCAGCCATTGATAAGGCACTCATAAGGGGATGTGGAGCTGCTTTAAAAGCATGGTCTAAGACAAGCAAACAGAGAGAGCAGGCTGTGGTCTAGAAAGCCATGTAAAAGCTCAAGTACTCTCCTGAAAGCCAGGGTCTAAAACTAACTGATCTGCATCCTAGCTGAAGGCAAAGATTTTTCAAAAACCGCCCTGTATGCTGTAGGGAGTAGATTGAGGAGCATAAAATATGCAGTTGGATATTCCATTATACTGTACGCCTCATCTGAATTTGATAGTTCAGGTTATTTTAGTCCCTACAATGTCCGTAATTTGTTACTGATAATGTGTACAGAGGAAATAGCAAGCATCACAGAATTAATCTGGTTTTATCTGACCCTTGCAGCATCCTCTCACTTGTTTGGTTTGGACTGTTTCTTTGCAAAAAGCCATTAGATCATACATGGGAGAAAGCAGGTGAAAACACAAATCTCACTGAAATGCATGTAGATGCTAATATCAAGCGTGATTTAAAATGGGTGTGGTTAGTTGTCACAACTACTTTATTTATTTATTTATTTTGTTGTCCATTATCCTAAATAGTATTTTTCAAATTGATCAAGCACTGAAGAATCCTTCATAATTTTCAAGCTTTGAATGGCATTAGATGGGTTACAAGGTGTAGGGCTTTTGAAGTTGATTGTTTAGACTCAGTCAAGACAAAACTTCAAGTATTTCGATAATCCATCTTCCCTTCCCCCTTTATTTTAGGTTAAGCCTTTGAATGTATAATTTGATTAAGCAGTTTGATTTTTTTTTCTTGATTATCTGTAAATAGCACTTGGATTCTGTGCACAAATAAAGAAGCCTGACTTCAAAGCAGGCTGTCTTTTCCAATTATCACAGTAGTAATTAACAATAGGCACAGTATGTCTTTGCTGGCTAGTCATAACTCCATGTATTTTGAGAAATTTTCCTGTAATTTAAAGTGGTTCTTTTCTAGGACTGCAGCAGATTTGGCTGAATGCAGAACTGTAAAGGGGAAGAAGGGTATCTACTTTTTAACCCGTATTTACTTTAAACGAGGTGTATACAAAATGCTCTGCAAACGTGTTAGTTTAGTAGATACTTCACCATAATATACTACAATATATACCATAGCACACTATAGTGCGTTTAGTACTATTGTCTGTGCCAGTAAACACATGGGTTGATATTTGTTTGACTATGTTCCTTTTAGGGTAGGAAAAGTAGCATAGGTAGAAGTCTGGGTTTTCCTCTTTTTTAGTGCAGCGTGCATTGTGTACTGTATGTGAAAATCTCCATCACCTCTTGGTTCCAGATGTTGTATCATCTCCTTGCTCACCATACAAATATTTTTTCCTAGGCACTGTGAATCCTACCAAATGTTGTTGTCCTTTTGCACTGAAAATGGCAGCCTGTCAGCTTCTCCTGGAGATAACTACCTTCCTTCGAGAGACCTTTCCCTACATGCCCAGGCCACGTACTGAGCCTCTTGTGGTAAGTGGACGTTACACATTGGAGAGGGAGCCATGCCCACAGAAGTCATTGGGCTCTGTGCCTGTCTGAGGAGAGGTAGGGTGGGGTAACAACTCAAGTGGATCTCTGATGCAGGGAGAAAGGAGCCCTTGTCTGGTGAATAGAAGATGGGCAGGGCACATCAAACAGGTTGATTAAGAAGATAAGACTGAGAAAGCACAACAAGTGCTGGAAGTTCAAGAAAGTTTCAAAATAGCAAAGAGGGCAGCAGATGAGTTAAGAAACTGAGTGTGGGGGACCTGAGAGGTGTGGTAGACAGACTGCAGGAGGTGACGGCTCATGTGCTACCTAGCTGATTATGAGGGCCTGTGGACAGAAAACTGAACAGGGCAGTTAGGAGAAAGGGAAGAGGACGGTTTACAGAGAATTTGCTGGAGCTTAAAAGTTGCAGATTTTTGGCTTGGGTTAGACAATGGAATTGAAGACACTGGAGGAAGAAAGGAAAGAAACCGAGATAAAGAAGGAAGGAAAGAAATAAACCTCCAAGAGACTGAAAGAGGCACAAGAAAATCCTGGCATGAATAGCAAGCTAAATGACTGATTAAGTGACAACTAATTTTGTGAATAACAGAACCCATGGAACCTGATTTACAGTGGTTCAGTCTTGTGTGGATTCTCTTATGTCTAATAATGCAGTTTAACATTGCCTTCAGCCTGTTTCACAAAATACACAGGCACTCATTTATCTTTTGTCAAATGGGGTTGAAGGTGACCGTCTGCTTCAGAGATGGTTAGCATGGAATGAGGTGAGATTCATCTTTTAAGCCTAATTTCTTTAGGAAATCAGGATGAAAACTATAAAGAAAGTATGAGAAGTTTCCAAGTGAACATGAAGGATTTAGCCCTACTATTCTTTTTTTTGTTAATGACAGACTGAGATCAAATTTTGCTGATGACAATTGTGCTTGACAGGCTGATTTGGCTGGCCATTACTGTAATTAGGTTCTGAAATTGGTTTCAAAGGCTGCAGATGACCCATGATGAAGTGACTCAGCCCCCAGGTATGCAAGAAGGGCAATTTTAAAAAAACAGGGATAAATTCAGCAGAAGCTTTCCTAAACACTTTGTTAATATTTTTACAACATAATAAATGACTGCATCCAAAAGCAGGATAATACCACGGTTTAGAATTCATCTCAGTAAAGTAGTTAGGCTTGGAACTAAGAATAAGTTGGGTAATGAAGGTCAACAGAAATTTGTGCTTTTGTGCCAGATAGAAGTACAACTGATTAATAGCTTTTCAGACTTGTATATGAGAGAGAAGGAGGAGGTGTAGGCAGAAGAAACCTTAAGGTCACATTATGCAAGAGCCTATTAGAAAAAATGGCCATAGAGTGCTTCTTTAACTTTATACGGGTGGCAGGGGGGAAGACAACAACAGTCCAGATTAAAATGTTAAATCTCTGTAGTTATGGATTCCAAGAGAATCAGGTACATATTGTTAAAGTCTGTAAAGCTGAAATTCCAGTAGAGCAAATCTCACTTCCATTGGTGTTTGCAAGCATACCCATTCCATAGATACGAGCACAGACTTAGCAGCCTTGAAGAACTGAAGCATTTGCAACTGCACTAGTTGTGGTGAACCAGTTTCACTACCTACAGTCCATCCAGGCTTACCAGATTGAGGGCATACGCGGTCTTACCTGTGTTTGGGTGGGGTAGGTAGTCCTGACTGAAGTTTCAATCAAAGGTTTTTACTGAAGCCGGTGGTGTAGATACAAGCTCACTTTGCAAATGGCTGCGAGTGATGAATACATTCTCTTGAAGCCTACTGCTGCCACAGGAGAGCCAGAGAACTGGAACTTGTCATTTGCTGTGGTGGAAATTCATTCATTTTAGCTTAGCAGTTGCTGAAGATGTGTTTCATTCTGTCAGTTAAGTTGTGGGGGCAGCAATTTCCAATGTAAGCATGTTGACAAGCAGCTGGGAGGAGTAATGTGTTAAAACACTCCAAGGAGGGGAACTCTGTCCATGCCCTGGGAGTATACCTGTACTACTATCATGGCTCAGCTTATGCATGCTAATTTATGAAGCTGCTGTAATTCAGACAGATTTGATCACAGATTTTTATCCTGAAATGCTTTAGCCTTCGTTTTGTATCTGAAACTGTGTTAGATATGTTTTAAACTATTTACATGGAAGTTTTCAATGCTAGAGATTCTACAAATCATTGCTTTAGGCATCCACCTTTTTATATTCCAGGTTTTGTTATTGAGCAAAGTCAAAATATTTCCCTTATGGCAATCAACTGTTAGCTTTTCTGACAGTCATTTATGATCATTTTCCCTGGAGATGCAAAGCTGACTGCAAACAGTTTGGGACCTTCGGCTGGCATTAGATAGGCTAGCTAACCCATTTCAACACAGCTCAGTCTAGAACATATGTTTGTGAAAACCTTTTATTTTTCAAGCCAACTCTTAGAGTAGCAGATTTTGTCATTACCCAAGTAGCTCCCAGTAAATTCTATAGGAATTTTGCACGCAAATTCCTGTATGAGATCTCTTGAGTCTACAGGATTTTACCTGGAATAATTATTTTGGATAATTTCAGTGATGTTATCATTCACATTCATCAGCCATTTGCTCACAGCAAGGAGCTTTGTGTCATCTTAGATTTCAGCTAGTTATGTTTTGGGTGGGGAGATCTCAAAGCTGATGACATCCCTCGTCAAAAGGCACAATTATGTTGTTAAAGAGCCCAGTATTTTAACTGTGTCTGCCAGCGTGGGAGTTCACAGTCTTTCTTTCACTTTTTCTAGCTGTGGTTAGAGAAAGCGGATGATATTCCATAGCTTGTGGAATCTTAGGACTTTTGCTTTTTTGGCCCAAATTGGTCCCAGTAAGCTACCAATGTACCAATGGCACAAATGGTGCCATTTCTGTTAATAGGAGAAAGCGATGGTGCAAACTCACTTCTCTCTGGTGCAATGCTGTTTATTTTCCAGAATCTAAGTGCAGCCAACATTGTTATTACTCCTGGTTCTCCATTGTGTCCTTTCAGCCTGATCTGCACATAGGAAGCTTGCTCTGGGCCATGCTGTCATGGCTGTCACACTGTCAGCTAGCTTTCTCTCAGCTTTTCTGTCTCTGATGAGTACAGTGGCGATGCATTCCCCATTCAACTACAGAGAGCATTTTGGAGTAAAAACCTAACTATCCTCCCAACATCTTGGCTATCAGCCACCTTTTATTGCCACCTATCCATTAGGGACCATTTATGTGTTTCCCCCCTCATGAGCCTGCAGACAGGGTGCCAGTTCACTCAGCAGCGTTAACCAGAAATGTGTGTTAACACCTGTTAATTCTTCCATCCTGGCAGCGTGGCTCAGCATGCTGCAAGCCCAAAGAGTAGTTGGATTAGAAAGTGTCAGGGTAGATGGAGAACTGTGTGATAGAAAATAAATTCCCATCTGCAGCAGTTCTTCCTGAAGCTTCTGAGGTTGCAGTGACAAGCATGGGGGCTCATACTGCTTGCACATCTGTGTGGTCTACATTCTGCTACAGGATCTGGAGAGTTGCAGGCTGCGCCTGGACCCTGAGATGGACCGGCACAGGTATGAAAGAAAGATCAGCTTTGCTGGTGTTCTGGATGAAAACGAAGATTCAAAGGATTCCCTGCACAGCAGCAGCCACACCCTCAAATCTGAGGCTGGCTTCGAGGAGAAAAAAGGTTTGTCAGCACAATAAGGCTTTTGTATTCTTAGGGCTTGTGAAGTGGCGCTTGATTTTATGTTTTCATTTGCACAGACTGTGTTAAAAAGCAGGCAGCCATGGAGTCACGTGGCTTTGAATCATTTCTGAGACGCTTCTGGCCTTCAGGGTTCAATATAACAAATGTGAGAAGCAAAGATGTTAAATTTTATAAAACACTGCTATGACTGAAATCGATTTGAGAGCATTGCAAGATTTCTAAGAAGAAGGATGTCTTGTTTGAAACTGTCTCTCAGTGGGATGCTGAGAGAAGCACCACTATTCGATTCACTTTAAAAATAAAGATCAAAATTGTTCTTGTTTGGTTTTTATTCCGATTACAATTCTTCATTTTGGGAAAACCAGAAATAGCAGGGAAGATTGGGATCTTCCTCTGAAAATCTGTACTGGTTTGGAAGTCATGGCATCTCACAGAATTAGTGGTTGATCTCTTGATCTCTTGAATTCTTTGCTACCACATGAAATACACACACCTATGTGGCTTTTGATGGCTAGCAGATTAATGTTACCAACATACTGTATACTGTACAAGCAAACCTCAAGCTCACTGTGTTTGCTGAGAACAGCAGATTGTTTCCATTTTTGAGCCATCTCATGCAAAACCCACATACTATCCGATGGTACAAGTGTTGCAATACAATATACAGTCATCATGCGTATTTGCAATTAGAGGCTAAACTGCCAGACAGTTACGTGTAAATGATTCTCCCTCTGACAAGTTTTCTAGAACTGTTTAAATTCTGTCTCATAATAGCCATATAAAGGTGCAGATGTTTGAATGATAATTTTGATGATCGTTTGAAAAGGATAAATGTTTGATGATTGTTTGAAAAGGATGGAGCTGTGGCTGGTTATCCTCTAGGAACCGTAATGTGTATTAATGATTCAGAGGAGCTTTTATTGACTTCAGGGGGGCTTTGGAAAAATTCTGCATTGTCTTCAGCTGTGACCCTGCCACAATTACTGGAGAAAATATTAGAACTGCTTCCAAGACTTACATGGTTTAATACTGCCTCCACAATTGTGTCAGGTGGGACAGTTACTCCTGTGAAGACAGCTAGGTATCCACCTAAGAAAGATGAGCTAGATAAATTCATGCTCAACCTCATCTTTTGTACCCTTGGCATAATGGCAGCCCAGAGTAGTACACAGCCTTATGGTCTGTCTGATAGTCAGTGGGATAAGATGTCTCTAATGATTTAGATGAGGAAAAGGTTGGGTTTGGGGTTGGGGTTTTTTTGAAAAT
>VZTL01076742.1:14153-30227 GCA_013400535.1 Scopus umbretta | reverse complement strand
TAAAAAAAAAATCATTTTAGATCTGCATGTAGTACAAGACTGACACTGACTGATGTACTGTTTCTAGGAAATTATTCCTGACAGAAAGAGATACCTCTGTGTGGAGGCATCATCTTCCCTTTCTCAGAAAACAGGGAATAAGATCTATACAGTCAGCTGTTAGACAGTATGGTGTCAAGTGATGCAAAAGCACCAATTACAGACATGGAGCTGGACTGGGTTTTTCAAAACTGCTTAGCTTCTGGCCTAATTCTTTTCCCAGTCACTGACTGCAGTGGAAAATAATTATTCTGGTCACTGCTTTTGAAAGCTAAGTACAATTTTTTTCCACTCTGATATGGCAGTTGGTTAAATCCAGGCACTAGGGAGCTGTATAATGAAAGCAGTGACATTGTTCTACCTACCCAGCAGTTGTGTAGCCTGTATGCTTAGCGGTGTGAAGAGCAGTTTTTGGGAGGAATGATAGGTTGGCTATTGAGCTACTATGAGGAAACCTCCCTAAATAAGATTTATGTTCAGTTTTCTCTCAGTGTAACTTCTGATGAGGAAGGGATGGAGAAGTGTCATTACAGAGAGGAAGACTATTATGGCTAAAAATGAAGAGATATTAAAGTGCTAATAAAGCACACAGATGGCACTTAAAGCCTTTTACTTTAATTAGGAAACCGATATGCCTCGACTTGTCCCAGAAGAAAGTTTAATTCGGGTCCTGAATTTGGCAAAGAACCCTGTTCAAGTGACAATCCAAGACCGCGACCTATTTCAGCAGCCTGTGGAGGCTTTTCAGGTAAGTATATATATGGGGCTGGAAGGCCTGTTGGAGAAAGGGTGGGCTTTTTTTCAGGCATTTTCTAATAAAGCCCACAGATGCTAGAGCTTATTCTCCTCCACCACCTTAGAAGAGCATGGGAATAGCTTTAAAAATGGAGCATCTCCATTGATGAGACAGAAATGGAAAGTTTGGAGATACATTTCCATGGAAAAGGAGAAAATGGCTAACTGTATTCACCTGTAATTAGGAATAAAGGGTAGTTGTCCTGAGATAAGCATGTAGAGACATTCAGTTCTCATCTTTCAGTGCTCAGACCAGGCATTGCTGCTGGGATCTGGATGGCATCTGAAAGTATTTACCTGCAAAGGAGAAAAGAAATGGGAAGGCAGTTAACTGGGCATGGGCACTGGGCTGTTTCCTATTTCAGCTTCCAGATTACTTTACAGGTCAGACTAGTTTGGGACTTAGCCCAGCAGTCCATTGGCCACCAGCAGCCTGCCATGTTTTAGATGTGGTCCTGTCAGGGCAGAAGCAGGGCCAGGGGAGAGGGTAGCTGTGTAGGCAGAAGGTGTTCCCTGACCTTTGGATTGCATCCAGCAAGGGAAGGTACTCCAACCGCTGCCTTGACCAGCCCAAAGCCTATAGGTCAACATAGATCCTTTGCTGTAGAAGACAGCTCTGACTGTTAACCCCTCTTTACAGGCTCCCTTGAAGAGAGGATAGGGTTGCACTAGGTGAGTAGAGTCAGATCCTTTCTCACCTGAATAAAGTGTAACCAAGTTTGTTTCTTCCACAGAGCCCAGCTGAGTACTCAAAATTAATATTGAATGGAGAGCAACAGAGCCTTCGCTTCACCCTGCAACATCAAGGATTGTCTCTTGCTTTTAACTACACTGTGAAGGAAAAATCAGTATACAGCTTAATTGTTTTTGAGGCAGAAGGAAGCCTATCAAGCCACTTAGTGAGTGTGGGAGTGAAGTGTAAATACAGTATTAATTCAATGGCTGTGATGATACAATGGGGTAATAGGCTCATTAATTCACTTGCTCAGTTGCAATGTCGGTCTGATTGCTCTCAGATGCTCTAAACCTGACTTTTTAGCTAGCGGCACTGGATCTGTACGCATTTCTGCTGGTTGATTAATAGAGGCGTTATGGCATCTGAGAGTTTCTGGGCACACTTTAATCCAGTGAATGCTGCAGTGGGAGAGCAGAGTCATGCCTGCTAGGCAGCAGAGCTTGAGAAAGCTGAGGAAACAGAGCACCAGAGATTTTCCCCCAAAGATGATTCTATAAAGCAAAGATGTTAAAGAGGCTCTAGGGCTGGGACATGGAATAAAAGCATCAGAGGAATGATTCCAGGTTTAGTTATTGGAAGCATTTAGTGAAAATGCACAGAAGGGCCATTTGTTTTGCTGAACAGAATAAATGATAAGCTCATTTCAGGCTCTGCAGTGGAGCCGGCTGTGTCTGGACTTTTGTGTATTGCTGCAACAATCAGAGAGGCATATGGGATGTATAGGGCTGGATTCTGATATCTTTTATGTGTAGCTGTACCCTAAGAAGCTCTCTTGGAATGAATGGTGTTATTGGACATTGTGGCAGGTGTGTAAATGCCATCAGAATCTGTCCTCATGTGAAAATATCAATTCTCTTTGCAGTTCCTGAGCCTCCTACCTTGCAGGGTTGCCACACCAAGCATTCAGTATTGTACAGCAGAAATTACATAACTGTTTTTAAAACTGAGGAGTTTTAAGAATTTATTTTTTCCTAACTTTGGGGATTTTTTGCTGCTTTATGGTTTAGAACCTGGGGCTCATTATCACACAATGTTGTTGGGCTTCCCCGTGACCCTGATGACTGTATGCTGTTACCTTAAGCAATAGATACTTGTACAGTGATTTTCATACACTCCTTAAGAAGTGAAAGCCTGCAATAGGCTGGAACAAAAGCTGGAGCTTCAGTACATCACTGTGCTGCCCTAGCTATCTAGCCTGCGCTTAAATTACTCCCCACCCTGGCATGGACAGGCTCCCATGTGCTGGAGAACAGCTGTGCTGTTGGGTGATGCTATTGACCTGTCTTTCTCAGCTGTAGATAAGGGAGGTATGGAAGACTGTGGTAAATGATACTCACTTTTCTGGCACTGCAACACAAGGAAGGCAATGCTAGCATCACTGCTGTGTTGCAGGGCTTGTCCTGGAGTAGCCATGGCGCACACCAGCTTCCTTCACTGCTGGGTTTGTCCCCCTCACTTAGGTGGGAGCGCTTCCCTGGAATGATCCAGTCTGAAATTGGTTTCATCTCCTTTGCGGGCTGTTGAGTAGGCAGGAAATGAATATGAGAGCTCTGGGGATCATTGATGAAAACGAGTAATAATTTGGCTGGCCTGTCGGCAGCGAACTAGAGTGTTAATTCCCATGTGTCTCCCATGGAAAAAAAATGATGTTGTTTATTAGTGCTCTGACATTTATTATTCACTGTGACTATTTACTATTTAGGGCATGTATTATTTGTGCATCAGCATATCACACTGCAGTACAATAGACATTTTATAGGTATACTGAAATTCTGGATCCTTGGTCTCAGAAGCTCAGGGTTTAACATCAGGAAGAATGAGTGGAGAAAGGATTAGAAACTTTTAAGAGAAAGGCAGGTTCTGAAGGTAGATTCAGTCCCTTTTGGCTTGCCTGGATTCCATCTGTGGGGAATGCAAATTGAAATTGCCAGCTTAACTGGACATGGCACAACTGTGGATTTCTACCAGCCAAGAACCTTGCTCTGTATTCTTTGTGTGTGTGTGTACAATCTTCAGGGCAGGGCTGAGTCTTTACTGTCTTTTTCAGCATTGTACACCAAATAGGCTTTCCTCAAATTAATGTAGATCATGTTAACTGTAGAGCTGATGCTCTCGCTGTGATCTCCAGAAGAGGCACTCTCAGTCCCCAGTGTGTGCCCAACAAGGTAGCAATTTCAGGGATGTGTCTGCAGAGATTGAGCGCAAGCAAGCTCAACGCATCTTGGTCTCTCCTGCTCACTGCCTGCACCATATGACAGTTTAGCCTCTTGAGTATTGAGGGTCAGGGAAAATGAGTGATACGTGATGATCAGAATAATAACCTAGCAGTTCCTCTTGGCTTTAGTCTTCTGCGAAGTCTATGAGTATGCCAAGAATCCAGGTCTGACAAGTTAGGCAGGTTTTGTAGGAGTAAGGCGTTAATGTTTAATTGTAACTAATCATTGAAAGAGGCTAATGTGGATAATGCTCTCTTGCTGTCTTCAGATCAAGACAAATACTTTTTTGGAGGGTGTTATGTGCCTCAGTAGAAGGGTGACTGGCTGAAACTCTGTAGCCTTTGTTATGCAGGAGATGAGGAAAAAAGGTATGATCTCATCTTAAGCTCTTGGTGGAGCTGAAATTTTGCCACTGGCTTCACTGTACCACGACTTCACTGCTGTGGCCTGATGTAAAGCTTATGTAAGAGTCCAGTCAATTTCCATGGGCTTTGCAACACAAGTGTAACTCCACAAACACTAGTATTTTCTGCTACACATTGTTATAAGGCAGCATTAATAAATATGTTTGATTTTCTTTTTCTTCCCCTCTTTAGATTTCAGACTTGGAAGCAAAGCCAGAAAATGGTTTGGCAGCTGTTAGGTAGGAATGGCTTTTTTGAGGATTTGGAGGTGGTGGGGTGAGGGAAACTGCTTTTGTCTAATGCAAACTGTATGAAACATAACCCAGATGTTCTCAGGTTGGAATCTAGTCCACACTTCTCATGCAAGACTCAGGTGTCAGCTGTGGAGGCTTGACAGCATGTCATCTCCCACACTTGCCATGCAGAGCTGAGCATTATTGCTGTTTACTGCCTAGGATAGTCTGGGCTGAGATGGCAACGTAAAAGATCTCCTCCCCTGGAAAAGTGGTAAATTCATCTCACTGTGTCCCACCTCTTTGGGAAAGAAAGGGAAGAAACAATCTGGAAAGGAGCCGTTGCCATTTGTCCTCTGTGAACTGGCCAACCCATGACATTCATTTATCCCGTTCAACCTTGTGCACAAATGCCTACTAAATTGGGTACAGCAATAATCATCCTTGTAAATAAGTCAGCTGGGCATTTGGCTCTGCTTAAGCAGCTAGTCCACCTTCTTAAATTGAGCTAGTCCATGAACAGTCCTGTGCCGGTTTGTGCTGAGATGCCATCTCACTGAGGTAACAGTTACCTCACCACATCACCAGACCTATGCAAGGCTGCTGAGATGCAGGATTCCAGCTGGACTTTTTGGAGGATTTGGGCAAGCTGCAATTCATTTAACAAAACAAAACAAAAAACCCTCAAAAACTTTAGATAGTACAAAACAATGTCCCACTCCCTTATCTGAAAGCCTGTGTTGATGGAGCAGGAGAGCAGTATCTCTTCATAGCCCTGTGCCTGTGAAGGCTTCTACTGACTAAACATCAGCTTGGATAGTTGATTAATACCTGCAGTCAGGACTGTTTTATATTTTCCTGTGAACATTTTTGACAAAATCCCCAAACTTTCCCATCAACAACTTGTGAAGAGATTTTACTAGGAAGAAACTATTTTTCCACTAAAAAGTTATACTTTTGCTAAGCACTTGACTATATTCAGGGATTTCATCCCCATTTTAAGAACTGAAAACCAAAATATTTTAAAACAGTCAGATCAAATAAAAAGTGTTTGGTTTTGCTAACAATTTTTTAGTTGTCAGAAGAAAATGTGAACATTCCCATGAAAGTTTTGGTTTTGATGAAAATATCTTATTTTGCTAGAAAATTCTTTCCCACTGGTAGAAACTCCTTGGAAAGTATGCCAGCATGGTGCACGCACTCGTCAGGACACCCAGCTTTATAATTTTCTGGGTTGGGCTGCCCTCTCAAATAGCCACGGAACAATCGTTGAAGGTCTCTGAGAAGAGATTGTCTGGAAGTCCTAACCCACAAAGAGTGAGGGTCACTTTTCACAGGAGAGAGAGTAAGAGGTAAAAATTACACAGCAGGGAAAACTAATCTTAAATTGAAAAACGGGGCAACAAATCAGGCAATTATTTTGGTAGCCTGCAGGAGAGGCTGTCATAACCTTATGCAGTTACAGAATGCTTTGGGAGAGAGAGCACGCTTCTAAAGTGTCTGATATCATGCTTCTCCTGCCCTGTCTGACAACCCAGTGAAATATGCCTTCTTTGCAGATTCATTAATGGTTTGAGCCAAGATGTCAACCTCACCATTGACAGTGAACGGTTCATTGCTGTTCAGAAAAACTACAGCGCTTCTGAGTACTCGCTGCTAAAGAGGGACAAGTAAGTTTCCCTTGCTGTGCTGAAGGTCCTTGCTGAGGCCTTTCCTGGGATACA
Source organism: Scopus umbretta (assembly GCA_013400535.1). Classification (NCBI taxonomy): domain Eukaryota; kingdom Metazoa; phylum Chordata; class Aves; order Pelecaniformes; family Scopidae; genus Scopus; species Scopus umbretta. The sequence continues at coordinate 24,080 of VZTL01076742.1, read as the reverse complement.
ATGGAGTTTTTCCTGGGCAAATAGCAAAACCTTCATTGCTAGTGTCTTGGCATTTGCTTGTGGGGGCAGATGTTTGTAAGAAAGCAGAATTACCAGCTCTGCTCAGAGCAGGTGCTCCGGGCCACTTGTGTGTATGCATAAGCACCATGCATTTAGTCTGCAAAGTGTCCAAGCCAAAAGACAGCAAATCAGTGTCTCTGTGTGTAATATGCAGTTGACTAGATTAGCCTCCAAACAGTGTCTGGGGTAGCTCCCTTCCAGTGGCTGTTATTGCTTTGGTAAGATAAAATCAGTAGGGACAAAGCTTGGAAATTTTATTCCCATGACATGAGTAGAATGACATCCTAATTTAGGCCGTAATCTGAGTTTTCTCAGAGTCAGGTCAGGGGAAATTTGGAAACCCAAAAAACCTTTTGAAGAAGTCCAGATATAGCATTTAACTTTCTCTGAGCTTTTATTCACATTGTGTGGGGTCTTGGAGGGAAGAGACTGGCCATTTCTGTGCATCTATCAGCAGAGTAAGGTGAGACATGGTGAAGTCTCCTCTGCCATTTGATGCCTGCTCTATTTTGATGTTCTTTCAGGCCCAAGCTCTTAGTGTTAGGGTGCTTTCAGGGAAAGGCCAATTCATATTCCAAGCTACAAAGCGTTGGTATGTAGGCTGGTAACATCAAGTAACATTACATGGCTTTGCAGGCTGGGCTTGTTAGACAGGGGCTCCATATGGCCTTGGTTTGGCAGCATTGGAGTTGGCTCTTGTAGGGTATTTCTGGCATTTACAATGTTTCAAAACAAGCTTTGTGGCTTTTCTCTGCATCAGCTCCATCCAAAATATTTAGTGCTACAATGTAGTAGGATGCAGCAGCCATTGTGGCAATGCTGCTGAGCCTCTGTGCCATCTCACACATCCAAAATCAGAGGAACAAATATGAAGGCTAATTGGCTCTGTTGAAAGGAAACAAAGTGGCTTGTGGGTGCATATCTCTGATTTCCTGAAGGCTACTTGAGCCTGGATAACTTGTCTGGCCCACAGTTCCTGAAGGAGTGGAGAAATATTTGGAAGGAAAATAAAATAAACCTGAGGGAAAAAGAAATAAATCGGTGCTAGGAAGAAGCAGAAACCATTTAAAAATGTTAGCAATAGTCCAGGTCATTAGGTGAACTCAGCCAGAGCCTAAATGTTTCTGGAAGGAAAAGATGGCAAGAACTCTAGTGATCATCTGACAGAAACATTGCTGCAGCTTTACATCATACATCCTCCCTAGTCCCATTGTAGGGGCATGTTTGATAGCTCTGCTCTGTGCTCTTTGTCTGTGGGACTAACTGGGAAATGCTATACTTCATCATTATATCTAGATATAATAATGGAAAATGTATAACTGAAATGGGAGAGTTCACCCTGGACCTAGGGCTGCTCGACTTCGGCGCATCATACACCATTGTGATAACTAACGTAAGTGTCCCTGTGATGGTAACAAGCTCCTTCTGATCTAGTCTCTGGCAGTGCTTCTGTTCTTATGCTTGTGACCCTCACTTGCTTTCTTCACCCTGCAAGACCTGGGCAGTAGCCGTCTGAAGGCAGTCCATTATACAAGGGCTAGTAAAAGGTTTTGGCATCTACATAAGCAAGGTGGGCGGGTACGCATTCCACCTTGCACTATGATCTTGTCAGATTTCATGGGTTAAACAAGAAGTAAGATGGATTTCCTTGATGGAAATCTTCCATCAAAAATCATGTGATCTGTGGTTTGTGCTTGTCTCATGCCATCCTTGTTCAGGTAACATTGACCCAGAGCACGGCAAAGGGCTATTATAGTCTGCCAGGAGCTGCTTCTGCTTGTGGTCTTTAAAATACTGTACCTGGTGGTATCTCACACCTGTATCCTCACATTTAACTTACTGATCTAAAGGCTGATCTTCCAAGATTTGTGGATTATGCATGGGGGGGAAGAGGGACAAAGTGTTGTGGGAGGAGATTGGTGAGACTGTGCATCTGTTTTTCCTCCTCTCACTGTCTGTACAGCTCATTTGAAGCCTAGCGTAAAGTCAAGGCATGGTTTTCTGAACAACCTAGCCCTGATGGGATGTGAGCACTGCTGAGAGGGTGGATTCCTTTCCCTGCCTGCCAGCCTCTTAGGCATACTGCTCCAACCCTGGTCCAGCTAGCAGGAGCCATGGAGATGAACGTGATCAGCTTAGTTCCCATTTTAACCTTTCCACTGCACAGACACCCAGACAAACCAGGTCTGACAGGACACACTGCTAAGCTGTCCTCTGAGACTTTGACTACTGTGTTGTGATGAGCAGAGCAAAGTGCTGTCAGCTACTCCCTGGCAGTAACAGCTCCCTGTTGGGCAATTAATGGGAGCTGTTCAAGTCTGCAGAGTCCAAATACGTAGGGGGAAAAATATAGCTGCAAAGCACCTGGCATTTTTTTTTTTTTTACTCCAGTAGCTGGAGTGGGATGCACAGTCCTGGAGGAAACAGGCAGATGCTGCCATCTGTGAGTACAGAGATTTATGTACATAAAACACATACACACTTGAAATGATGTTGGCCAGGCCCCTCTTTCATGGCTGCAAGCCTCTTTCACCACATGAGAAACCAAGTAGAGAAGTTGCATGAAGAATATTACATTAAGAATACTGCCTCAGAGCCTCTGGTAACACAACTGAGTCAGGGCTGGTTAAGGTAGATGTGTCCTATGTCACTGTGGGCAAGGATTCCAGTTTGTGGTCCCATCTACAGAAGTCCCTGCTGTAGCCATGGCTGCTCTGTGCCTCAGCCTTTCTAGACCCTGTGCTAGTCCTTTAAACTTTTTGACCCTCTGTTTTTCCATCTCTCTCCCTGTTGTTTCTTCCTTCTGTAGAGAGTTAGTTTGCTCCAGGCCAAGATCATATTTAATTATTGCTGTGATCTGTACTGAGCCCTGCTCCTCTGCCAGGAGTGCTGTACAGAAGAACCAAGAATGCAATATATTAGTCTGCTAATGTGGCTGAACTGTGATACTTAAATCATGTGGATGCAGCCTTCTACCCAGCTTTCCTCAGTGTGCAGTTATAGTATGGTGCTTGTGACATTTCTTTATGGGCTAAAGAGCAATGCACAGCCCTCCTCTCACCCCTTTTAGCCTGCTAAAATACAGCCTCTCAATTTGCCTCCCTGCATGGTGATTAAGTACATCCTGTAAATATCCCTTGTATTTTTCCCAAGTACTCTCATAAACACGGGATTTTCTGCCTGAAGTCATTTCAGCCTAGTGTTTTCCTGGCTAAATCTCTCTCTGCTTCTGAGCCTCTGTGCATCAGACGCAGTATTAATGACACCTGGGAAAGCAAACAAAAAGAATGAGGAATACAGCTACCATAACTATCTGAATATATCTGATACGGGGCAGTCTCTGCTACTCTTGGTGTTCCTGAACTGGATTTGTTTGGGTGTCACTGTTATAGTAGGGGAGTTGTACAGTGCCGATGAAATGGGAGCAGTGGCCACATGGCTGCAGTGAGCATTTATCCTCTCATCCTTTTCTGGCCCTGGGGACAGCAGCAGGTCACAGGCTCTGCATGAGTACCACACAGGCTTTTACCAACCCCATGACAGAAGGCAACTTGTTGGTTTGCAATAACTCATGCAAGTCCTGCAGCACATGAATGAGCTGCGATGCTTCCATCCTGCCACCTCCGCCCTGTGCAGAAGGAGTCAGCCCATTCCTAACAGGCTTGGAAACGGTAGGGGTCAGACCCAGAGTTTTGCTTCCAGGGCAGAGCTTTGCTTCCACCTTTACTTAAAACTTCATTTTGGTAAAGTTGCTTCTGGAGTTCAGACTAAGAAGGATCTGGTCTTTGAGCAGCTAATCAATATGACTTTATTTTCCTTGTAGGTTTCTGGAGGTGCTGTTAAGACATGGAAGTCAGAAGACATCAAAGCCAACAATGTCCACATGGCTTGGCAGTTACCACAATACTTATTAATATCTGCTGGGGAGGTGATGTTCTCCATTACAGGTCTAGCCTTCTCCTATTCTCAGGTACTCCACTTAAAGATTAGATTCTGGATTAGACTTACAATTAGACTTCAGGATTTATTCCTGCATCTGCCATTGACTCGTAATATGTCCTTTGGCGTGGTGCTTATTGATAATGTTATCTGTTGTTCATCTAAAAGTGGGATTATAACACATTTTACATATATATATATTAAAAAAAATATTAGCTTGCTGGGTGCCTTCAAGCTAAATTAATTCATACTCTGAAGGTACCTGTTCTCAATTATACTCGGGAAACTCCTTTTCTGGTAAAGTTGAGAACACAGAACAGAACTGGATAGAAGTTTATTTTAATGTGAAAGCTCTGAGTACTGTAATATCAGACTTTTCTCCCAGTGAAATATTTTGTGGTACGTATTTTCCAGTGATAAAAAGGCAAAGGTATCTCAAGGACTAGAGGGTGGCATGGTGGCTTGGAACCTGCTTTATGCTGAGCGACTGAAGGGGTCTGAGCTTGCACAAGTCTGTAACAAGGAAGCAAGGGGTAATGAGTGTGCAAGGGATGATGTGGTTGTTGTCTGGGGGGAAGGTTTATGAGAAGAGAGGACTAAGACATTACAAGATCAAAAACCTGAAGCTACTCAAATTTATCCTTGGAGTAAAGTGCAGATGTCTGTTAATGGGGGTGGTTAATACAATGGGATGATCTGTCATGGGGTGTGGAAAATTTGTCATCAGCAGGAAGTTTAACATCAAGATCCAGACTCTTTTCCAAAGGTGTACAGTCACATGGCACCAGACTCCAAGTTGCAGGGCTTGTTGTGTGGCTCCCTGAACTTTGTGATTGTACAATTTCAGATGATGCAGGTTTGGGATGATCAGGATCCAGCTCTGCAACAACAGCATTTCCTCTTTCTTCATGAGTCCTCCCGGAGGACATGTTTTGAAGGATCCTTGTATGCAGATGTTGACATGAACCACAGAGGAGACTGTGCAGAGGAAATTCCACCATCTCCTCCTAGGCTGAGCCCAGTGACCCCTACACTGGGCAGGACATCACAGGGTGAACGAGGGCAGAAGGGCGAGCATGATACCCACTGACCAGGCCCTTCTCCTCTTTTCAGTCTCCAGCCAGCATGAAGTCGGTGCTGCAGGCAGGCTGGCTGCTCACAGTGGCTGTTGGGAATACCCTTGTGCTCGTTGTTGCACAGGCTGCACCAATGGCACAGGTATGGTTCGGCTCTTAAAACACAGGTAACGCTTTAAAACAGGCCTGGATGATTCTTCTGGATGTCCGTGTCCTGGAGGCACAGCTTCTCTGCACAGGTCCAGGCTCCTGCAATGGAGTGATGGCAGCTTGCATGGAGCAGCCTCCCAGCCAGGGCTCTGTGTTGTGCTCAGCAGTGTTGCCCTCCGGAGCAATGGCTCTCCCTAAGCCTCCCAGTGGCACTAAATAATAGTGATCTGCCCTGCAATAACGTTGCTGGAGCTCAGCTCTAGGCAAGCAGGCCATATTCGGGCCTAGAGCCTGGTCACGATGCCAGCCACACGTTGCAACTGCTTACCGAAAGCAGCTTGCCTTCATCCAGCTAGCCCAGTGGGCAGGCAGCCTCCTCGAGCGTCTAGTTTGGGACTCCTTCAGGGCCAGCTGCCTGTGGCACCCCTGAGGTGTCAGTCAGGCTTGCATGGGGAGGTTGTGGTGCAAAGCTTGTTTAATTCAGGCGATCAGACTTCTGCGATGATGGTGTGAAGGTGTGAAATGGGGCTTATTTCTGGCTAACGTGAAACTGCCTCTCTCAAAGGCATTGTGTGGGCAAAAAGCTGAGGCAGGTATGTTCCAGGCAGGACAGATTTGTAAGAAAAGATTTAGTGAAACTAGCCCAATCTAACTGGTTTATTTCAAGGTATATCACATATTCATAATTACATTATGTGTACATTAATTTACCAGAAAACAGGATAAGAAAATTTCTATCTTGTGATCAATCTTGGAAGCTAAAATGTAATTTTCACCCAGATCTTTAAAAAGCACTTGGAAGTGCAGAGAAGTCCTCTGGACTGAGAGTCTGGGGTCCCCTGACCTGCTGTTCTTTTTTTCTTTCCTAGTGGGCTGAATTTGTCTTGTTCACTGTTCTCCTCTTTGCTGTGTGCATTATTTTCTCCATCATGGGATATTTCTATGTCAGTGTGGATCCAGAGGACCTAGAAGAGAAAGAAGAGAAGAGAGAGACCTCAAGCAGAGGAAACATGATTAGTCTTGTAACTCAGAAAACAAAGCTCTAACACATGGATTGGGATTTTTTTTTAATTTTTTTTTTTTAGCTCCGTAGATGGGAGGGTAAAAGAAGGGTGGGGACGATGTTATTTTATTTTATAGCATTGCAGTCTTTATTACTCAAAATGTAACCACCTTCTAAATGGGACTAAATAGCCCTCTATGAAAACAGTGGGGGTTCTGAAATCAGAGCAAGAGTCCTTGGGAAAGGTCTTCTGGTATTAAAAGCCCTTATAAGTAAATACAGTGTAATTTAAAACCTGCCCATCTTTTTAAGCATGGAATAATTTCCTATGATTTTGTTTTAAACATATATTTAGGGCAGGAGGGAGGAAGGGTTTAAGGAATGCCATATGACAGCAAAATCTGGAGATGTTGGGAGAAAAGAATGAAAACCCAGTTTAGGAATTAGAGAAGAATAGATGTTACCAACAGAAGAATTTTTAATGCTATCATCAAGGACTGGAAGTGTTACACACAATCTCAAAGGATTTCATCATGTAACTCTTCTTATGAGTATTTCACCCCATTATTGCATGTTATGAATGGTCCTGATTTATGACTTTCACCTCCAGGCTCAGAAGTAATAACAGGGAATTAAATTCTGCAGGCTAAAATAATCCCAAAACACTACTGAAGAAGATATATATTCTACCGTCTCTCTGATACCCATTTTGTCCTAGAAGTTTTTAGCAACTGATGGCGTTCTTTGATTAGACGTGATTAGAGAATTGGTTTATGCTTTCTTATTTCAGAAATCCAGGCTGTTATTTGCCATCTTTCTATATATTAAGGCTTTATTGGGCATTTCCTTTTACAGCACCTGCCACTGCAAGTTAGAATATGGCTGATTTCTTATCTTATGCTTCAGTTATTCCCTGCTGGGAGACACGTTGCAGCAGTTTCTATAAAATTCCAGGCATCCTGCAGTGAATTAAACAAGGATGCACTTAATTTTTTCAGTCTCCAAGAGGGGATCATGGCATAGGAGATTTTATTTTTTCTTCCCTGTTTTTTTGTGTCTCCACCAAACTTTGGATATAACTGTTTTATTGGAATTGTGGTATAGTTGTCTGATTTTCCTCACTTGTGAAGCTGTGATTTCATGTTCTGCATAGAAGTAATTCAACCATTGCTGATCCAGTAAGACTCCTGAGAGAGTCCCTGCCTTCCTCTGTCGCTCCAAGGCCACAGTTGTAGCAGGTATGGCCTAATTTACAACAAAGTTGTCAATAGGATCTTCAGGTTCACAGATAATAGATTTTCAATTATGCTTTCCTCTTCCACTTTGGCATTGGCCACAGGTGGTCGCTGATGCTTTGATTCAGGAGATCATGAAATAAGTGTTTAATTTCATTCCTGTTCAGGACAGTGCGAGGGAATATGCTTAGCTTGACACCTCTGATACTTTAATGTGCTGCCTTGTGTGTATGTGTCTTCTTGAATAAGTGAGAAAACCCCATTTTTTAGTTTATAACTGGAAGACTCACAGCCTCAGATTGTTTCTTTTGCTTCCTGTCCTAAATGGTCCTGAACTTCCACCAGTAGTTCTGCATAAGCTCCCGCCTGCTGTGAAGTAGCATCTGGGTGTTGTGCCAGAGGGGGACCGTGGTCTCAGACAAATGACAACAGGCTGTGGGTGTGCACACAGAAACACTTAATGTGGTTCAGTCGATGCAGAGCCATTTATTAAGCTGTGGTGGCTGGATCTGGGCAGCTGAACCCTGAGACACAGCAGGGAATGAAGGGCATTGAAAGCCATCTATTAGGTCATCCAACCTGCTCCTCAGAAGCCAAGTGAGGATTATTCCCTCTGCTCCTTTCTGGTATTGTTCTCCTGCAGTGATTCTTTGTGTGGGTTCTTTCTCCTCCAGGCATTGTTGTTTTTCTAATCCTGTTTCACGATACACTGCGAATCAGCTCAGAGGCTGCTGAATCATTCTGCTACGATGGTGTTTGACTGGCTTCCAATTTGAAGCACTAATAGAAAGCATTTCTTCCCCCCCCCCAAACAAAACAAAAATCCCTGAACTGAAGGAATGGACAGGCTCCAGTAACACTGAACAGACACAATTTAGAATTATTGGAGCATTTAATTTTTTATAAGCCTTGAATTTGGAAGTATGTTGGGGTTTGAGGGCATATGTGGTGAAGAGACAATTGAAAATTATTGGAGCACTTTCCTTGGGAAGCACTTGGTACATTAAAGGTCAAAGTGGTGTGAGGGAAAGCAAAGTGTCCAGAGGACACGATCTTTAAGACTATATATGTTCATGAATCTCTTAATTTTTGCGTTTTGTTTCCTTACTGGTGGCACTACCAGAAGCTGTTACACACTCTGAGCTTAATTTAAAGGAATCATTCCAAACTTATAAGAGATACATTTAGGATATCATCTGTAACTTCTTTTTAGACTCCTGATGCCAAATTGCCCCTTTCCAAACATCTCCACGTTCCAAACCATCACCATAATGCTGGGGGGAGAAAAACTGGTTATGAACAGGAAGGCAATGCTACTAAAGTGCTAACATGAGGCTAGGGAGCCCCTCTGGGGAACTGCTTGCCTGAGGGAGTGTAAGTGTTCACATTTCTCTTCCAGCTGACACAGTTACTTCTTCCCACCCGCTCATCATCAGCTATTGGAAGCTTTGTCCCCCTCTGATCTGCCTGCTTGGTTGCTGGTATGATCCTTCCCCACTGTTTCAGCTGCAGTCGTAAAGCTTTGCTAATTGGACCCATTTATTTGAAATGCACCAGCAGTTTGGAGGGATTTCCACTGGGCATGCTGACAGCTAGCCAGGAGCAGGCTGGGGGCTGTAACGAAGAGCTGCCCCTGTTGTAGCTGGAGAAGCTGGCAAAACAGCACATTCAGCATCGCAGTTCTCCAATTTTAGAGACACAACTCCATCCTCTGAGCCCTTTCATCACTTTCAAATGGACTCAAGACTGGACCAAAGATCTAGGACCTGATTCTGTGGAGTATTGAGGTCCCTGAGTTTTTCTTTCATACTGTCTGCTCAGAGATGGGGCTATGCACAGCTCTTAACACCCAATTTTAGAACAATATTCCTTATTCCTTCCAATTCTTTGATTTAGGACCAGAGGGAGAAGCCCAAATAGTGATAGTATGTGTAAAGCTATGTGGACCTTTATAGAGAAATAGCAGCCTGCTGCCTGTCCAGCTTTGCCTGTCACTGAAGGGACTCAGCTGTTGGAGTTTGCCCTGGAGCAGATTAGGGAAAGCTCACACCGACTGTTTTAGAGGCTGACCTACAGAAATGATCATCTCCAGCTAAGGGACAGTAATGAGCTGGTGAGGATCTGTAGGTATGTTGCTGCACAAGCCTTCATGGAGATTGCTGGGGTTTGGCTTCACTGTGGAAGTGCAGGTATTTAGCTGTTTTTCTGGAGGATGCTTTCTGATAAAGTTTTTTTTGTACAGCCAATTTCCATTCACTGGCTGTTATTCAACACATTTTTTCCATTTATCAGGTTGTAAGTGTGGCCAGTGTTATTTCCAGCTTTGCATGAGATAAACATAAACATGAGATTTCAAACTCAGCAAAACAACGTCTCAGCTGTGGGACCTCTTCTTTCTGAGGCATTCAAACGCCTTTACGTAGCAAGCTATGCTGTGTGGCTCAAGGGGCTTGCATCTTTTTTT
>VZTL01076742.1:0-14133 GCA_013400535.1 Scopus umbretta | reverse complement strand
GTTGTTGGTGTAGGGGGGTTCTTTTTTTTTTTTTTTTTTTTTTTTTTTTTTTCCCCCCTTTCCCTTCCCCCACAGTCCCACAGTTCCAGAAGATGAGCCCTGGGAGGGCTGCATGGGACTGCCTCAGATGCAGTTGCTTTGTGCTCAGTGCTGGCTGGGAGGCAGGGGCCTGGCCAGGCACAGGAGCTGGTTCCTCTCTGGAGATGCAAATTGGGATGGGCAGGGATGGGCAAGGTATCTTGGAGCAGGGCTTGCCCTGGTGGAAGATGTGGTTTTCCTGAGCAGCGGTCTGGATGTGAGTTTTATTGTGAAAGTGAAACGTGAGTGAGCGAAAGGAAAAGTTTTCAACAGCCTTGGCTTTGGCCTGAGGCACTGTGCAAGGAGGCTGGAGACTGATGGGCAGGAAGGAAAGAAAGAGCTATTTGGCCAAGGTCTTCCCAACTTCTTAATGAACAGCTGAAATTCTTCGCATTGAATTAATTGGAGGGAAAATGAGATGGGAGAAGTGGAAAGTGCAAATGATTAAATAGTGGATGACTTCAGACCTTTCAGTAAAGCACTCTCCTAACTGGTGGAGTTAGTCATCCATGGCTGGAACTGGTTCATCATTCCAGAGTATTCCAAAAAGCAGCATATAGACCTGCATTGGTGGGTCTGCAGTGACTGGAGGAGGAGGCGGCGGCTGTGCTCCTGGCAACGACCCCACCACCCATGGCAGCCACCTTGGCTTCCCCTTGGGACAGAAAAACCAGCTGAAGGTGTGTTACAGATGTGACTTCAGCTCCATGGCAAATACCACTGAATTTTGGATGGTACCAGACTCTGCATTTCGTTAGCACTACATTTATTATTATGATATGATTTTAAAACAGCATTTAAGAGATGTTTCTGGTCCCAGATGTTGACAGATCTGGCCAGGGTTTTGCATGTCAATAGCTGGATTTACCCTAGTCTTTCACATTAACAAGTGCAATAAACCTGTCATGTACAAGTAGATGTTGCATGGCCTTTGGATTTCTCCAGCAATTTAGAAAAAAAAAACCAAAATCTCCAGTGAAGCTGGCTAAGCGTGAACTGTGGTGTTCCTTCCTTATCGGAGCTGCCCATTTTTGTCTTTCTGGGAAGCGCTTTGTAAAGCAGGGATCCTCATTCATCTCTTGCAAAGCGCTTCCCAGAAAGACAAAAATGGGGGACATTATTCAACATTTTGCCTTTGCTTATGCCACATTACAGAAATTGCATGAAGGAAAATGATTTCTTTGCTTAAAACCCCTCCTTCCTCACCATCTCAGGCAGTCAACAAGGAACAGAACAAGTTGTTTCTTAGTGAGCTTTGGATCAAGGAGTTGCTGCATCTTCTCAAGGTCTTTCCATCCTGTGTTTTACCAGCAGATCAACATTAACCTGCCTATAGTATCTGTAGAGCAGAAGATTGCTAGGATGCAGAGCACCCACATTGCTGGCTGTCCTGGTTTCAGCTGTTTACACTAGTCAAGGACTTTTCAGCTTCCCATGCTCTGCCAGGTGCACAAGAAGCTGGGAGGGAATGCAGGCAGGACAGCTGATCCCAATTAGCCATCAGGGCTATTCGATACCACCCGATGTCAAGCTCAGTATAGAAACTGGGGGAGTTGGCCAGGGGAGGGAGTGATTGCTGCTTGGGGGCAGGCTGGGCATTGGGTGGTGAGCAATTGCGTTGTGCATCACTTGTATCACTTGTTTTGTATATTCTGCTGTTATTATTATTATTTTCTCTTTCTCTGCTGTCCTATTAAACTGCCTTTATCTCAACCCACGGGTTTTAGGGTTTGGTGTTTTTTTTTTTCCCTCCCTGATTCTCTCCCCCATTCCACTGGGGTAGGGGGAGGGTGAGCGAGCAACTGTGTGGTGCTTGGTTGCCGATCAGGGTTAAACCACAACAGTCCTTTTTTGGCACCCAATGTGAGGCTCGAAGGGTTGAGATAACGACAGATCTGACCAGAGTGTGTTAAAAACAAATTTGGTATAAGCATTGTGTATGGGAAGCTGAAAAGTTCTTGGCTAGTGTAAACAGCTGAAACCAGGACACTGGCTCCCACTGTCAGCTGATCAACTCTGAACTCTTCATTTTTAAGGAATAGTTTTAGCAGTTATCCTGCAGGCCTCCGCCAGAATTGGTCTAAATTTAGGCCAAAACTATAAGGACCTGAGAGACTTGTAATCAAAAAGATAAATAGCAAAACTCTCAAAAAAAACCTGCTAAAACACTGGTCTAGTACTTAATTAAAATTTTAATATGCTTACAGTATGTAAAAATGTAAACCAGAATGTAGCAATTCAGTCTGAGCATGAAGAGCTGCAGTTGGAATCCAGCAGCGTGGCAACTGGCAGCCAAGCTAAAGACAGAAAAATCAAGCAAATATCACTTTTTAGATTATTTTTTGTCATTGCATATGTTGTTCAGTCTGCTTGGCCTGTCCTGTTCAATCTACCCATGTGTGTGAGGAGAAGAAGCTGAACTGACTTCTGGAAGACACGTACCTCCCAAGCTGCAGCTTGGTTTTCCTGTTGTTGCAGACTCTCAAGTTAGCTCCAAATTTTACTCCCTTTGCTAGCAGTCAGCCCCCTCAGTCCCACATGCTGATCTTCCCTCCCCAGAAGTCACTCAGACTTCTCCCTGAAGACTTTGCCAGCCCTCAGCACGTTGCTTATTCCTCCTCTCATGCAGCCTCTCTGCTGCCAGCAACAGTGTGTCTTTTTGGGGGTTGTCCTGGGTAATGCTGCACACTTCCCTGCAGCCAGAAGAGCTTCTCGCCCACGGGACTACCGTTTCTGGGCAGAAATCACACAGAGCCAAATATCTGGGTGGTAACAGGGCATCTGCCATGGCTTGCTTTGGCTCTGGCTTCTTGTCACAGGCTCGTATGGCCTGATGCATCTTCTGTAGGCAAATCAGTTCAGAAGCATAGGGGTAATCCAGCATCTCCGTGTGTTTCCCTCTGAACTATCCTGTGCCCAGTTAGCTGCCTGCAGTCAGCCCTTTTTGTTGTGGCAGGTCAAGCTGCAGGGACCTCTGGACCAAAACACTACTGTTACCAGCCATGGGGGGGCCGTTTGTGCTGCCTGTGGCCCCAGCCTAATTTAGTTGGCCTTTGTTTATTCATTATTTATGGTCAGGCTGCTCCTTCCAGCCTCCCACTTGTGCTGGAGGCTCTGGAGCCGTCCCCCGCCAGTCAGTTTGCGAGTCTTTCTCTTGTGGAGAAGTAGGAGAAAGCCACTCAGGTTGTGTTCATCACAGCACTAGACTGGTCAGTGGGCTGCATCTGCAACCATGGATGTCCCATCAGTGTGGATGTGGCAGCCAGTGAAACGGGGATGGCGCCTCTGCCAGCAGTGCCGGTGCAGGCACTCTTTGTGTCAGTGGGGCTGGCTCTGTGGCCTTCCTAGGCTTGACTGGGATGTTTTAAAAGCTGGTGTCAATGTTTTGCTGGGAGATCTGTGTTATTACTGTGGCACTGCCAGGCTTCAGCTTTTGAACCTGCTGGGTGCGGGGCAGCGGGCTGCGTGCCTGGCCAGAGCTGCTGCTCCTGACAGAGGGACCTGCTCCGGTGCCGCTCGCCTGAAGCGGGGCGCTTTCTGCTCCTTCTTTGTCTGCTTGCCCATCCCCAGTGACCAGGTCTCGGGTAACTGGCATCTCCTCGATCTTGCTGTGTTATGTGCCCACCCACAAGGGAAGTTTCTTTGTGTGGAAGTGAATCTGGTTGCTTTGAGCTCTGACTCTACGCAAATCTGCTTGGAGCTGCTTGGAGCCTTTGTTCTGGCTCTTTCTCTGTTTAACCTGTGCATCAAAACGCTCTCCGAGTAGGCCTTCATGCTACCCTCACTAAAGACAGGAACCTCTCAAAGGTGCTGCGCCAATATGGATTTTTCCTGCCCAAGTTAGAGGTCAAACAGGCCAGAAGGAATTCAGCAGGTGCCAGGAGCTGCTGTCTTTCAAAAAGGCAAGCCACTGACAAACAGGGCAGCTCCCCACACGTGAGGCCATGCAGCCTGGCTCCTGCTGCACCCTGCACTGAGCAAGAGGCCAGTGGATGCTCAGACACCTCTCAGGGGGCTGCAGCAACCAGGCCCCAGGACTGGGCAGCCCACCTGTGTGCCAGTCATGGTCTGTCAGCACCGGCTTTGCTTCCTGACACTTTACACAGCCCAAAATCTGCAGAGCAAAGAGAGGAAAGTTCCTTCTTCCTACAGAGTCTATTTAACTTGCTTTTTCCTCCTCCTTTCTCAGTCACAGCCGGTGGCACTAGCTGCCCTGTTACTCTAGGGCTGGCCAAGGGAGCCATGCAGTCCCCCCATACCATCGCTGCCTTGGAGTAAGGGTAGGTCAGGGCTCTCCTTCTCTCTTCTCCTACGAGCACCTCTCATGCAGCTTTCCTCAAATTCAGGTCTTCCACTCCTCCAAAGAACACATCCCTCATGAGACCAAGGATCTGACCTGTCTTTAACCCAGTGAAGGGCATTTTCTCCTGCCTGACAGTATTGCAGCTGGTTTCTTTTGTTATACAGCCCTACGCTGGGTTCAGCCAGTCCCTTTGTGGGGATTAGCCAGCCTGGGTAATGTTTGCATTTCACCCTTTGCTGTCTGCTGGCTGTGGCTTTACTTTTGGAGTTAATGTCACTGTTTTTTTTCTCTTTTTCTCTCTGAAGGTTGTCCTGAGCACCTGCACTGTCTGTATAACATAAATAAATGGCCTTTCCTGTTTGCAGGCAGATGGTCCGTCCATCTTCTACTGAAATTTTGATAGTGCCATGAAGAATCCCTCTGAGCTAATGGCGCCAGTATAGTCCTTTACATCCCTTCCGGAGGACTTCTTTGGTCCTTCTTTGCACCATCCTTTTGCACATGCTGGTTAAAACCAAAGGGCTTGTGCTTCATTTCTCACAGCCTGCAGCACTCCTCAAGCTTCTGTAATGCAGGCTGTGAGTTTGCTCCTCTGTTTGAGCTGAAAACTGTTAAAAGCCATTGAATGCTTCAGAACCAGCTGGTTTTGTCTAGTAAAGTTCTTTTTTTTTGCAGTTTTTTACTGTGCTCACATCCATCACTCACAGCTATGTAATGGAACACTGCTCCAGTCTTCTTCTGTCAACCCTCACTTTTCTGGAGAATGTTGGGCTTTTAGCTGTTCCATAAAAACCTTATCTTTGGTGCCTTTGATCCTAATGCTGTTCATTGTTCAGCATCCCTTGAAGCCAGGGATTTGGGTTCCTTCCTTTGGGTTTTTGCTTCTGTCTGGTCAGCATTTCTTAGCTGGTGTCACTGTATTACACCTCCTGGGGCCCACTGACCTACTGGGCTGAAAAGGAGCAGAGAAGGCATCCCAGTGGTTTTAAAAGATGCACCTAGACTGAACCTGCTCAGCTGAAAGTTTTGAGCCCTTTTCAGCTTGTTAGAGGAAGAGCAGGCACTTTTCCACATAAAGGTGTGCTCTCGTGCCTACTGCACCCTGCTCTGGCTGGGAGGGGATGCTGCCAGGTCGTAGCAACACTGCCATCCCTGGCACTTTGCTCCTGCTTTCCTCTGGCTCTGCATTTCCTGGCTGGGATTCATCTGCTTCGGTCCTCTCCTTGGTGAGTCTCTCGCAGTAGTGATATTCACTCCGAAGAGGCCGTTGTCTCCAACGATTTATTTGGCCAGTCTCATGACGTTACTTTTGGTGACACCCCATCATGGGGTTTATTTTGCCTTTTCAGTCTCCGCTGTTGTTCCAGGTTTCTGCTGTGGTTTCTCTTGATTCAGACTGTCAAGCTCTTGCCAATTTTGTCTTCCTTGTCATGGCTTCCCATTATCAATGCTGTGCTTGGAGTCCAAGTGCCCTTCACGCCACAGATCTGCAAGCTAAGTAAACTTAGCAAATCATTAGGGCAGACTTTGACCGCTCCTGTCTCCATCAAAGACTGGGATTAAATTAGGTCCCTTTGATAAACTGAGCTGATGGGCCAATTTGGATTGCACACGTGGTATTATGAGCCTCGCGGGGCTTATGATTAAAAGACATAAGAGAATGCAATTATTTAGAAAGCTACCAGGAGATTGCTGTAACTCACTACTCACTTTTTTTATCAGAATAAAAGAAGAGCCCAGTTCTGCAGGGTGGCAGGCAGCTCCTGGGAAGTGTCTTCGAGCCCCTAATTGCTGGGGGAGGCAAGAGTCACGTTTGTCTCCTGCAGGTTTTGATGTGTGTGATAACACTGCGAGGTGGGGCCAGGGGGGATGTCACTCTGACCATTTCTGTCCCCAAGGCACTTGCTCCAGGAATGAAACCTTTCACACAGGTGGCTTCTTTATCTCTTTCTACAGTTGCTTGGGTTTCCCCCCCACCCCACATAAACTAGTTGTCTTTGCAGCAAGGTTTCAGCTGGGTTTCTTTGTTGGACTCTAATCAAATCCTGACCTGCACAGGGAGCTCAGTGCAATCTAGGCTGACTCCCTGCATCAAATCCTCAAGCCTGGGGCTTGATCCTGACCCAGTAGGAAAAGCTCTGTTAGCTTAGGCTCTGCATCAAGCCCTGAAGATGAGGAGTGTCTGACTGGACATAAATACAATTTTCCCTGTTTTTTTCTCTCAGGTTACTAGGTCAGAGCTGGATGGCATATGTAATCATAGTAGGGATATTCTGCTCTTTTTTTTTTTTAAGGAACATTCATGCTGCATTTTAATTACAACACTTAGAATACGTTCAAATAGCCTGAGCTCAAATTGATCTTGTTTTTCAGCCAGTAAGATTGTTTTTCATCTATTATAATAATAAATGTGTTATTGATAATAGTTTAGGTGCAATACAGCAAAGCTTTGTGTTATGCATCAGCTCTGGAGGGTCAAAATTTTCTTATTATCCATTATTGATATGACAGTTTGCAAATATTTAACAAAAAAATTACCAGGTTTTTCTAGTTCCCCTCTTAGTTTGCAATCTTGGACTTTTTGACAGCTGAACTCAGGATTAATGATGATCTTGTTTAAGGCTATTGTTTGCTAGCAGGTTTATTCTCTAAACCTACAAGTGCAGTAGGAGAACTAGCACTGGCACTTTGAATTAAATCTCATCCTTAAAGCAAATTTTTTAGCTTTATTCCCTCCAATTCTCCTAAGTAGAAATTGGATTTGCCTGGTAAAGTGCTTAGACCTGTTATTAATTTCTTAGTTTATGTAGTCATTTTAAATATAGAAGCTTAACATGAAGGGCTGGCAAAAGGAGATGTTTTTCTCTCCCAACCCTGAGCTTGCTGGGTCTGTTCAGATTGTAAGTGCTTTAAGAGACAGGTCCTCTCTGAGCACAAGCATGGGAGCAAGGAGACCACCTTGACCCTCTGCAGAAAAGACAGGTCCAGAAGGGCATGCTGGATTTGGTCCTCAGAAAAGCACTGGAGGCGGCACTGGGAGACATTTACTCCAGGTCCTGGGACTGGTAAAACACGTCCATGCCCTGCAGCAGCTTCCTCTCTGCCTGCTCTAGGTCTGAGCACGGGGTAAAAGGTACAGAAAGGGCTGAAGTGCCAATGACTTCCTAGGAAGGTTGTTTCTGGGGTAGATGGCTGCAGGTGAAGCAAGGAGGGTGCTAGACCCCATAGGAAAGCCTGACGCATCCCCCAGGGGAACTGGGAACATCTTCTGGGGGCAAACACAGCACCAGAATAGAGACCCAAAGAAAGCATGAAGCACGTGCTGGGCACTGGGCCATTTCTGTCCTGCGGTTTCTGACTGTGGGCTTTGCATACACAATACAGGATTTCACTAGTGTGTGAGCCAGGCTTTGGAGATCAGAAGTGAATTTGTTCTCAAGTAAAATAACCTTTTGTTAGCAGAAAAACTGAGTTGTGTTCCCCAAGGGAATAGTGTTTGGAAACCACAAATTATTAAAAGATAACACATTTGAGGGTGGGGGTGGGTTGTTTGGTTTTTGTGCAGGTTTTTTTGCTTGTTTGTCTTTTGAGTTTGGGAAGCTGGATGCTGCACATAAGTCTCTCCACAACTGACCTGGCCACAAATTTTTTGTTTTAATGCAAGAAAATCTGACAGTCTACTTAAAAAAGGAGCCCCCAAGAGTTCTGAAATACCAAACATCACACCAGCAAAAATGACTGAAGTTGGCAACTCTGAGTGTAGCATACCACATCGGTCTTAAGGAAAAATAAGCCAAATCAAACAAGACTTGATGGAACAGAATAAAAGCAGGCAAGCACCACAGCTTGGCTTGAAATACTGTGTTAATAGAGAGTGTTTCTTCATTACTTTTTATTTGATAAGCAGTAAAACCACAGGCTCACGCTGAATACAGTTAGTATGTGCCCTCTGCTAATTGCCCATCCCTGTTTGCAGTGTAAGCACTCATTACTTCCCTTGGAACTAGCAGTGGCCAGCATGGAGCAGCAGGGAGAGAGGCACAGCTGTGTATTTCAGCATATCTGCGCATGTTTTCAGTCCTGGAATAATCCTCATTATATGGACATCTTAGCCTGGTCTTTAAGCCTTCATCTCCCTTCTTTTTAAGGCTTGCTTAACACTTTTCCAGTTGATTGATACAGCATCAGTCACAGTAATATGCGACTATGATGTTCCTGTGAATAACTACTGAGGAGCCGGGTGGCTCGGGGCCCTGAGCTGTGCATGGGCATTTTCTCTGCAAGTGCCAGGGGGGATTTGCTGACCACAGCAACTTGCAGATGTGCAGGGCAGCAGCAAGGAACTGCCTGTCATTTGGTAGCCAAGCATCTCCCAGCTTGGGAGTATGGCTATCGATGTGGTTACATTTGCAGCCCTCATCTACTGTTGGGGGTTAAAGCTTTGAGAAAAAACAGCCTTACATGCAAGTTCATGAAGTGCAGCTACCAGCTGGACACATCAAGGGCAAACTGGCTCCAATTACCTGCTTTGCTTACACTACCTGCCATGTATTACAAATAAAACCAGCCACAAGGAACCAAACTATTAGGCTGCTTTCTCATAATCATTAATTATGAAGATACCATCACTCATGTTTGTAATCTATGACCTGTCCTGTGATAACTGATTTATTTTTTTTAGTTCAATGAATTGTGATGGTGAGGCTGCAAACAGTGTTGGCAAGCGATTCCTGCAGGGACCCATTCCTGCAGGGACCCACTTCTACAGGTCTGAGCTGGTGAAACCCCCATTTTGTGACATGAAGCCAGCACAGTGACCTCATGTGTACAGGTTTAGGTTCCCCCCCATCCTCCTGGCCACCCTGCCCAGTCTCTGGGAAAAGCTCAACCCAAATGTGTCCTGCTTAGGTGGTCTGGCAGGAGGTCAGACAAATATTTGATATCCTGATGGTCAATTTAAGGAGAAACTTTCAGGCCAAGAGAGTGCCACCCCAAAGACTTTCTTTGGCATGTTGAACACCCCAAAACTTTGCTGGGATCCATCAGTCTGGGTATTATTTTTCCCTCTCCTGCTTTGCCATCTCTAATGTGTTTATTCTCAGTGTGGCAGCGCAGTGAGAGGGGCTCTTATCACCTTCCCAGGTTAAAGGCAGCAGGTATGGGGCAAATCCCATACTTCTTCAGGCCTCCGGCAATTCATCCAGTTGGCATTTGGCCCTCCTTACACATCTCTGCCCTTTCCTGTTGCTGGGAAGGGCAGCAAAATGGGTCAGAAGAAGAAAAGCCCTCCAAAATTGCTTAACCCGCCAGGGTCACTTGCTGCCCAGGCTGGCCATGGTCTGGAGACTGAGTTACCAATGGGACTTGCTACCAGAGCAGCTGGGACAGTCTTGCACTATTTTCTCCCATATTGCTTTCCAGACAGATGTCTCCCAGCAGGTTGGTCTCCTGAGATGCGCACATGAGTCCATGCATGTGATTGGATCACTGATAGACGTTCTGCAGCCATCTGGATGTAGGGAAGAAATGACAAATTTCTCCTCCACCAACCACACCTTCCATGAGCTGTTGATGAATGAGATCTTTATTGGCTGCTGGGCTAATTAAATAGAAGTTGCATCAGCTTCTAGCTGACAGGCTCTAATTGCTCCTGTGCGGGTTTTGAGAGGATCAGATGAATAGGAAAATAAAAGGAAAGACTGTGGATTGGATCCAAGGATGTATCTGACTGCCTCATGCTTCACACGAGCTGGAAGTTTGTCCCACCTTTCCCTGGGGAATGGAGACAGGGCAGGGGGCTCCTGTGCTGCAGGAGTGCACAGGGAGGTGCTGTCAGAAAAGTCAAAATTAACATAGATAAAAAAAAGGATAAAATAGTATCCTGGTTTCAGATAAGAATTTCTGAAGTCTTATCTTTGCCCCAGTCTCCAGCTTTGGCCTCGAGCAGCCGGTATCCATTGCTCTGTGCTCCTATTTCCCGCCTGTCACGCAAGACTAACAATGTTTGCTGCCAAGGGCTGAACTGTCTTGGATGTTCTGTCACCACACGAATTCCTGAGCCTGTTTTTTTTTTTTCCTCCTGTTTCCTTGAAGTCCAAAGCCTGCAAAAGGCACCCAGCAGCCCCTGCCGCTGAGCCCAGCCCTGTGCAACCCTGCCGAGGGCTTAGGGGAAGGATGCTCCCCTCCAGCAACAAGGGTGTTGGGACTTTGAGCCTGGCCCTTCACGGCACAGAGTCCTTTGAAGCCAAGAGGTCCTGTGTGGGTGTGACACTGTGTGCTAGCTGCCAGCAAGGGGTGCAAAGGCTTTGTGGCCTCTTGCTGCTGTTCGCCTATGCAGGAGCAAGGCCGGTGTCAGATTTGCTTCTCTCCTCCAGGCTCCTGCCTAAACCTCCAAGCGGGGAGTGTGGATGTTTCAACAGGAGAATCACTAACAGCCAAAGTTGCTGGGTATCCAAGTTTTGGGTTGGTCCAGGACAGAGCTGGACCTGGTACACTGTAGATCCTGGCGTTGAAAAAATTAACTGAAATTAATGGCCAAGCCAGTGGTGTCATGTTTTCCCCAGAGGACTCTGCGGGCTATATCTGGGCACATCCAGCCTAAGAGGCTTGTCCTATGTTTAATTTATGGGGTGATGAATGAGTTCTTAGCATACAATGCATTTAATTCCATTTTGGCCTGATTTATGATGTGATGTGAACTGCATGTGAAGTTTTTAATTCAGTAGGTGGTGACTCAGATTCAGTATATGGAGTGTGACAGAAGAGGTGATAAATTTGATTCCAAAGGTGATGCATCAATTTCAGTGTGAAGTGCATCAAATCTATCACATGGCACATTGGTTTCAGCGCGTGACACCCCAGTGACAGCAGTGCCAGGGCAGTTAAGCGGGATACCTCCACTGCATCACCAGTGGTCCCTACATCCACCACCTCCTCAGAGGAAAATGGCCCTTGCTGTTGGTCTTGTATTCAACCCTGCAGGACTTGAAAAAAACAGTACAATGGCTCATCAGGTGCTGGTCAAAATATTTGTCTTCAATTTAATATGTGCCCCAGGTAAGGGTTTCTGATATCCTACCTAATTTAACGTCTCAGGAATATGATGCTGCTCCTGGAAATCTCAGCAGCAACCAGCAAATTGGCCTCACTTTGGGCTCATTTCATGACTCAATATCTCTGTTTTTAACTCAATGTCTGGCTGCTCAATATTGCTGAATGTGGATGTGGAGTTTGAGTCCTCTCCGGGAGAGAGAGACTTTAACATTGGGCTCTCTCACATCTGTAACCTTTGAAGGATATTTAAAAAAAAAAAAAACCCGGAGAAGACACCTCCTCCCTCGCTCCACACTGGGGATGTTTTGGGGCTAAGACTTCCTGGCTGGAATAAACCGTCTTGATTAGGGGATCCTAATGGCATTCAAGCAGCAGCCATTCGGGCTGATGGGCATTGGTGCACACAAGCAGGACAGCCCGGGGTGTGCTGGGCACCGAGGGGTCTCCCAGTGCCTGCGGTGCCCAACCCCTTCTCCATCCGCATGCCCCATTAACACCAGCTGGCACGGCGGAGCGTGGCGAGTCGCTAACGCAGCCAAGAAAGACGTGAAAGGGCTGATGAAGGGATTTGGTGACAAGCTGAGCGGGAAGTAATTACTTTTCTCCTTCTCCTCTCACTGCCACAGCCTCTGCGGCAGCAAGGATAAATGCAGTATATTAGCAGCAGTGAGTGGCAGATTCACTGAGCTGCAATTTATAATACTGTCCTCCCCAAAGCCTCATTGGAAGGCATTATGAAGCTAGCTTTGTAAGAGGGGATAAAATGATGAGAGGGTCACTCTGGAAAAGCATTTGGATACCCTCGGAAAAGGAGCTATTTTCTTCTCTCCAAACCAGGTATGTCTCATTGAGCTGACCCCAGCGGAGCTCCGGGGGAGGGTTAGCGCTCATACACCAGATATTAAACTTAATCCAGCGAGGAGGAGCAGATGTTGATGTGCCAGGCCTGTCTGTCACCACGTCTAATGCATAAGGATGGCTGAAAAATCTTCCATCAAAATGTTTTGATTTTTCTTGGATTAAAAATAAACTTCTACTGCACATAAAACCGAACCCCCAAGGCAGAAAACTTATGGCTGAGAAAACTTTGTCTTCAGACTGTTGATAAAGGGTTGCTGCTGTCAGAGGGGATAAAAAGGAGGTTGTTTTTCATCAGCCATGTTAATCTGATCTATCCCTGCATACAGGCTTGTGCGGGCAGATAAAATAAAACAGATCCTGATACTCTGATGAGCCAAACTCTATCACAGTTTCCAACAAGGGACTCTGAGCTGTCTGGATGCAGAGGCCGGGGAGGGCTTTGCTTATAATATAACCCCTGGTGAAGGGTGTCAAGCACTGGGAAAGGCACTGGGCTAATGTGCCTCTGGTCTGCCTGGAGAGTGCTGTTTGCAGCCTCAGTCCGTGCTCTGGGCTCCAAAATCTCTAGAGCAAACAGGTCACGCTCCTCCTGCCACTCACAGCCCTGTTCCCGCAGGGAGAGGAAGCTTTAACCCAATCCTCCACTCTCCAGAAGGGTTAAAAAAAACCACATAGGCATACTTTGAACAGTTTAAAAAGTACAAGGGATGGGAAATGCTAAAAACCACCCCTTTCAACAGCAAAAATGCTCATGCATATGAACTTCTATTTCAGCACCACCTTGCAAATGACTTTGTTCATGACCAGGGTAAGAACCATTGGGTCTGGGAAGTCGCTGTGCCCACCACTCCATCTCCCAAGCCCCGCACTGAGGGGAGGTCTGTGCGCCGCTGTACCCCAGCCAGGGGGACCAACAGGCCTCAGGGATGCTCCCACCACTGCCCCACGTGGTAAGTCTCTGCTGGGAGCCAGGACTGGGAGGTGGACAGTGAGGAGCATCCCAGCTGAACAATGTGGCCTGTGCTCCCGCATCCTGGCTGTGGGGTGGCTTGCCGAGCCCTTGGCACAGACCCTCCCGCAGCACATGCAGAAGCTGCAGAAGATCTCTTGGTTGTGGGGAGAAGCACATAATTTATTTCTTCGTGTATTTGTTTTACATGGGAGACAAGACTGCTGGTTTATAATGTTGAACAACCGTTTTAGGTGTGTGCAGTAGGTCCTATAAATCAATCACCTCTCCAGAGCATTAACCATTTGCCAGAAACCAGCAGTTTTATGATACCTTTTCATGTTATTCTGGGGGGACTCTGTGGCCAGAGTCTCGGCTGGTATAACTTGGCATCGTTCCCCAAATCCAGGTGATTTACATTAGCTACCTGATGCTGCTAGGAGCTACTGCAAATATTCTCATACAAACAGTTTAAAAACCTTGTTTGGCCTAATTTTTACTAAAGGAGGGTTCATACATTGCTTC
Organism: Scopus umbretta; assembly: GCA_013400535.1. Lineage (NCBI taxonomy): Eukaryota > Metazoa > Chordata > Aves > Pelecaniformes > Scopidae > Scopus > Scopus umbretta. The sequence goes on along the minus strand of VZTL01076742.1, from coordinate 364 downwards.
ATGGTGTTTTAAAATACATTTGACAGAGCACTTATTTGCCTCAGATCAAACTGTATGTCCCAAACAAATGCGTCTGTCATTCTGAAATAAAACTGGGCCAAAGCATTAGCGGAAAGGAGGTCCTTTTCCAGTATTACATACTCCAGAGGCTACTGGTCCCAGTCAGCCAGGCCTCCTAGGGGCTCTATTTCCTCCTGCTTGCATTGCCAAGGCTCTCAGCAGACATCATGGTTTTCCCTCAAACCCTTTGTTTATCATCAGCTTAACAACAGTGAGGCTGCCAGTGCTGCAGCCTGTTGGGATGGCTCCTATCTCCTCCTTGATTCACTCTTCTCCACTATCTCCATCCATCCTTCCATCCATC
>VZTL01076738.1:0-43260 GCA_013400535.1 Scopus umbretta | reverse complement strand
TAATATGTAAAAAATAAACAGCTTTGGTATTAATAATAAATATTTAGGGCTCATTCCAGCTGTTCTTGTGTAGCTCTGCAATATACTGTTTACCGCTGATTTTGTTTCCCAGGAAAATATTTCTACCGATGCAATGCTTTGTACATCTCCTATGTCTTTATTCTATTTGGGGTTTTTTTGTTTGGTGGTTTTTGTTTTGTTTGGTTTTGGTTGGTTGGGTTTTTTTGTTTGTTTGTTTTTGGTTTTTTTTTACATATAACCTAGAAAATTTTCTAAGATGTTTAAGGTAATAAGTTTTATCAGGAAAAACGTGAGAGGTCATCCACCTCACCTTCCAGGTGTGTGTGCATAATTTTTCCCCATCTCTTTGGCTGATTTAAGCCCTGAATCCCAAGTACAAGATCCAGGCTCACCAGCCAACACAGCCCGGAGAAGCTGATACGGGCATGTAAGGGGGCAATTCATCTGTCAGCAGATTTAGTTAAAGGAAAGGCAGTGCTTTCTCACACCACAAGCGTACTGGCTGGGGAGCTCTGTCACAGGATGAGAAGAAGTAATGAGCAGAGAGAGGACACGCGCATTTGGGGCAGAGACCTGTAATATCCCAAGCAAACCTCCTGGCATGGGACACCCTAAACTCTCTGTTGCTAGAAGCTACAAAAACATCAGAAGGATTGCCTCTAAATACACACTCTTCTTCTACTCTTCCCTACATAGCTGTGACCCATAGCAGGTGTGGGGAGACGTACGTGGGGATGCAGACACCAGGGACATAGCAGGAAAGGGGACAGGCTACTTACCCTGCCTGGGGACAGGCAAGGAGAGCTTAGCCAAGTAGACTTTGGTTGGCCCGTGCTTCTGGACCAGGGAATAGCTCCTGTCCTGTGCAGGTGAGGCTTTGAGAAGAGACAAGGAAGCTCCTGGAGACACAGGACAGAGTCATTTTAAGTCAACTCTGAGCCTGCACTGGCTATTGGCATGTCCCCAGTCTCGCCAGTGCTGTCACCAGCAACCTGCCTGCGGTCCCCAGCCTAGAACACAGCATCCAGAGCTTTCCTCAGATGCCCTTCCTCTTCTCCAGCACCTTCTCAGTGGGGTGGCTGTAGGGGTACCGATGGTCAGCCTTGAGCTGTACGACCCCTTGCGCTGCCACAGTAGAGTCTGGGGCCAGGAACCCATTTCCCACCTCTCTCCAAAGCAGAGGTACCACCTCCCAACCCACCAGTCCTCAGGAGAGGGCTCGAGCATCCTGTAACAAGTGCCCAGGGTGCAATCCTAGCTGGGAGCCTCGCAGCAGGACTCACAGTGGTAGAAGATACTAGACCTCCACCTCACCATATAATTCCCCAACTGAGCTCAACAGATCGCCGAGAGCAACAGCCCTCTCGCAGCCGGCGGAGCATCACTCGAGCGCTTGTAATCACAGCTTCTAAAGAGCAAGCCGTGCTCGCAGGGGTGGGCAGCTACCCCCAGCCATCTGCTCTGACTGCTGGGCACGGTGAAAGAGGGAGGGATGGCCGGACGCCTCCCGCGGAGCCGCTTTGGGCAGGGCCGGCTGCGAGCCGCCGGCAGAGCGGAGGGCACCAGCTGCAGAGCCGGCTCCAGCCCCAGACACATTTTAGAGCCAAGCGGGGGTAGGGAGAGCAAAAATGCTGTTCGCCCTCGCCCCAAAAATCAATAGAAAAGGGTTTTTCCCAAGAGCCTTGAAGGAAAAGTATCCAGGTGCTGGGCCTGAATACCAGTGCCTTCAACATTAGGGAGTTATTACCTTCCCCAGCCCTTTGCCCTCCCAGCCACTTTAACCGAGAAGGAAGTTTTGGGACAATGGGAGCTTGGTTCCTGTCTGAGCTGGCACTAGATTAAGAAAAACTAATTTTCTTAGACTTACCTATTTTGATGAGAGCCAGGCGTGTAGCTCCACCGCATGCCTTTTTGGGAGAAATTGTGGTGTCCTGGGAGGACGCCCGTCATGTGAACTGCGTCCGCACCTTGGGAGAGAAAACTGGACTGGGGGAGAGAATACACAGGGGTTAAACACCAAACTTATGAGGAGGCTCCTAAAACTTCCCTGCTCTCCGCACAGAGTCGGTAGATACATGAATGGTAAATACACGAACGGCACGTGGAAAAGCATCAAATCTTCCCAGGCTATTGATTTTTTGACTTTCATCCCCCCTAGCCGTCGCCCAACTCGTTAGCTTCGGATCAGGCAGCCTAATCTGACCTGATTCTTAGATCTTAGGCTGACCAATCTGAATAAAAGTCGCCTGCCCAGCCCTAATGCACTGTCTAATGGGCCATCTGCACACCTCCGGGGACCGGAGGATGGCTGGGAGCTCATTAGGTTGTTGGGGAGGCTATCTGTATCCGAGGGTTTCTCCAGGCTGGAGAACAGGTTCCCCCCCATGCATTTGCGGCAAGGCACGAGTTTGGGTCGAGGTTAAAAACAGGCTTTGGAAACGAAGCTTCGAGTTCAAGTGCAGAAGGGACGCTGCATGCATACGCTGGTTTCCAGAAGCCAAAGGCTGGTGCCAAATCCTCCTAACACCCAGCATCGCTGGGGGGACCTGGGGTCTGGCATCCAGCTAGAAAAAGAGGAGCATGAGCAATCAGCAGGAGGCTTGTTTCCTGACAAAAATCTGCAGCATTCAGTTGCACTTATTTTTAGGTAAAACCAGGCCAGACTGGTAGATTTTTTTGGCAATTTGATCAAAAAAAAAAGGCACAGAATAGGATTGGTTTAGACCAAGCCTAATCTCCACATCCCAGTTTGCTGCACTTTCAGGCAAGTAACATTCAGACCACCTGCCCTTTTTCCAGGCAATTCCTTTCCTCCCTTTGTGCCTCAGTTTCCCCAGAGATTGCCCCCATGGGGTCTCCTTTTGCTTTGAGATCTTGAGAAACATTCTGCGAGGCTCTTATTGCCAGTTGTCATCAGCAAGCCATGCTCTTTGCCTGGTTCTGGGCCACCAAGTCCACACAGGCTCAGGGACAGCACTGTGGTCTCCAGCCTTGCAGGTGCTGCCAGCAAGGTTGCTTGATTTGGAGTAGGGCTGGAAAATTGGCTTCATTGCTTAAAGCATGCCAGAAGCAGAGAGCTAGGGGAGGCAGCAAAAGGGAAAGGCAGAGAAGGGAGGGGAGGGAAGGGTAGTCTGGTGTGGACAAGGGAATCGCGCCCCACCACGACATTAGGGCCAGAGGGCAGACAACCCCCTGTCCTACCTGGGCCAGACCTTTTGCCCTCGTTGGTCAGCTGTGCTGAGCATCAGCCATCCCTGGAGAAGCCTCTTGGTACATTCATCTCAGCCCTCCCCTGGCCCTATCTCTGGGGCACGCTCTGATCCTGCATGGACATGAGGAAGATTTTCCTCAAGTCTTGGGTTTTAAGTTTGCATCTTGTGCAGCCGATGCAGGTGAGCTGAAACAGTTCTGGATCACGAGAAACTCTTGTCCTCTCCCTCTACCCAGGGCTCTCTCCTTCCCTTCCCCACTAGCTTTCAATTATTTAATTTCCCCTCCCCCCCAGCATCTGAAAGCCAAGCGTCTTAAATACAAATCACCTCCAAATCATTACGTGCAGGACCTTTCGGCCCTCTTCAGAGCAATGGGCCGTGAGTAATGAGCTCTGCTGAGAGTTTGCTGGATTTCACATACAACAGATGTAAAAGATGGGGCTGGAGAAGGGGGAGGAAAGGGGGAAGGAGGCCAGATCTGGCTGGGGAGACGAAATATTTGCCACTCACCTTTTCCTTCATCTGCAGCAGGCAGAGGAAGTTCACACCCTCCTGCACTTCTGCAGTCTGGCTCCTGGCTTGGCACCAGGCAGGCAAACAGGCAGGGTGCAGCTTGAAATGTAAGCCCTGAGCCCTCCAGGTACTCAAGCATCCTTCCAGGGGTGGGGGTTCTGCCCTGGACCCCAGCAGACCACGAGCAAGCCCTCATCTCCCAGTTGTCCTCCCCTTCCTGCTGCTGCAGCACGAAGCCTGCATGGAAACCTCGCTGCCGAGAGACTGTGGGCAGGGAGGAGATGTGGCCACAGGCCAGGCTGGCTCCAGACAAAACTCAATGCAGAGCTGGACAATCCCTGAGCTCACTCAAGCTGGTCAACTCCATCCCTTGAAGGGACTGTCGCAGACACCCCTGACGGCTGGGTGCCTATCACTTCTCCATCCCCAGTTCCTTTGGTGCAGAGCCAGGTATTTTGGGGGAAAAAAAAGCTGGTGGAAGAGACTCACAACATACCATCCTGCCCTCCCAGGCTGCATCCACATCTCCCTTGCCGTGCGCTTTGCAGGTGGGAGTTACTCCACACAGGATGCATGCTACCACCCACAGCACCCCACAAAGCTGGGGGGCAGGATGCCATGTGGCTCAGGGTCACCAAGGCCAAAAGAGGCTTTGCACCCAGATCTAGGATGCTACAGGCTCAGGAGCTGAAGACATCGTGCATGGGGTGGTTTTGCCTCCACGCACCAGCTTCCAGCAGCCAGGAGAGAGCAGCACGCAGGACAGCCAACATGGACCTCCCTGCCATGAAAGCAGGCTGCCTCTGCACCGTGCCCCTCAGCTCCTGGGGGCTCTTCAGGACTCCAGCAGTACCAGGTGGGGACCTGCTGTCCCTGTGGAGGAGTGCAGCTCTGCTGCCATCCCAGCCCCTTGTAGCATCCACGCCCAGGGCACACTGCTCAATCCAAGGGCTCTTCTGGCCCCTGCCACCAAGCACCACGGCTTTCCTCCTGCTCCAGCAGTATTGAGCACCAGCAAGCTCCCACACACAGAGCAAAACGCCCTCCACCATCTCAAGCAAGACCCCAGCCCCTGACGCTGGGAGAGCCAGACCTGGCCAGGGCTCACCCTCCCCTCCCTGCCTGGGGAAAGTTGGGGACGGAGGGTACGGTGGGGGGAGGAGAAAACGAGAGCAAACCCTTTCGCCACAGACTTCAAAGTCATCGTCAGCGGGAGCCTTCGGAACAGTTTAAGTACAAAATGAATTGTTTTAATATTTAATCAGCCTATAATAGGCCCAGGGATCCCAGTGGAGACAGTTTGCAGTTGAAAGGATGTCCAAACTGAGTATCCCTCCTCCAGAAGGGACAATGGTCCTGTAGGAGCCCCTGAGACACATGTAAGGACAAACTCCTCTCTACCAGCTCCCCTTGATGCGGCACAGCACCTGGGACCAGCTCCCACCCACTCACCTGATGTGTGCTGTGGGCTTTGAGAGCCATAATCATAAATCTTCATCCTGGAGGATAATGGTTTAATTCTCTGATGAGCTCAGAATAAATTCCAGCCCGCCCCCTCCCACCCCATGACACCCTTCCAGAAGGGTCAGACACCCTTAGCCCACTGCGCTCGCTCTTCCCTGGGGGTTTGTGGGCGCACCCAGCCATTCAAAGGGCAGAGTCCAAAATGCTGGCATTACTCAGGCTGGGAACAAGCCCTTTGCTCTTCTGTGAATTGAGGTTCTTGGATGTGCAGGGAATATAAACCAGATTTGGCTCAGCTCAGCCTTCCACCTCCAGGATCAAGCTGTGGTCATTGCTGGGCTGTTACTGCAGCAAGTCCAGGTCACACAAGTGGGGCTCAGCTCTGGTTCTGCTGCATGACCCCCAGTCACCTCATCTGAAGGGAGGGATGCCAAGGGACAGGTAACACTGGGAAGGTCCTTTCACTGCCAGCAAGAGCACCCAGACTGTGTACTGGTCCCACCTCTCCCTTGCTGGAGTTCGAGCAACACCTTCTGGCCCCAGAGGTCAGGGCTCACTGTGCATGGGATTGCCCTACCACATGCAAGCCATTTGGGTGGTCCAGGAACAGAGCATCACTGCTCCGTTTTGCAGGCTGGGAGCTAGAGGCATGGAGCCTCAAAGCAAGCTCTCCAAGGCCCCTAGGCAGATCCAAGCCCCAGTCCCCAGCACACCTGAGATGTCCCCAGGGCATGAGGGACACAGGGTGCTTCTACCACTTCAGCTGCCTCCTTTTTCCGTGGGGAAAGGGAAAAGCTTCTGTACCCACCAAGAAGCAGAAGTAATTTTCCCTGTGCCAAGTTCCCAATCCACCATCACACTTTCAGATAGAAGCTCCTTCATTCCTGGCTAGCACTTGAACACAGTCCTAAAGCAGTTTCCTCTTGGGATTCGACCAAAGGCTCCAGCAAACTGAAAGTCTCACTCCTAACTTTCTGGAAATCTCTCATTTAAATCGTCCCAGCTTGGAGCACTGGAATAATAGATCCGGCATAAAAATCAGCTCCTGTGCAGCAGCTCTCAAAGGTATAGCTCCAAAGGCAGCAAGCTCTGCTTTTGATAGGGGCCGCTAGATATTCACATAAAAGCCACTAGTGGGCTGAGGATGCGATGGAGCAACACAGTACTTGGACTGAAGCAGAGCTCTGCTCATTGCTGTACTTACAACTGCCTGGATCTCGCAAGGGCTTTGACAGCGAGACACGTCCCATCCACTGCGGGGTTAAGGGCTGTGTGCTGACATCTGGTAGGGAAGTGCAGGAAAGGGTGCTGTTTTCATCCCAAGCAGCTTTCAAGAGCACATCTCCAAATGTCAGCAGTATCACAGGCTCGGTCCCTGCAGTCCTGCTGCCCTGTTCCTCAAGGCCAGAGGGGGCTGCCACCACCTCAGGCTCACAGCAAGCCCACGCAGGTCCATAGATAGGAGAAAAGCAGCCTGCACGGTGACAGCTGATGGCTTTACTACTTCTTACCTTGGCATAGGAGCAGGTTATCCCCCTGCACCAGGAGCTGGGACCCCTGCAGGCACCGCCAGACAGTGTGGGCAGGAGAATCGGGGAGCAGCCACAGTATAAGCAGCAGCATCTGAAGGGACCAGAGATGCCAGTGTGGCTCCAGAGCCTGTTGCAGAGGTGACTTGCCCCTAGAAGGATGGTGCAGCAAAGACATGCCCAAAGCTGCACCAGAAAGAAATGATTCCTGCATTTTCACAGCCTTTTCCAGAGGGAGACCTCCACCCTGAAAAAGACCTTCCCCAGGATGGGGTCTTCCCCACACCATTTGCTACTTTTTGGGGGAATCCCCAGAGTTACCCCACTGTGGGGCAGCCCGGCCTGGCCCAGCTATCCAGGAGGAGGTTATGAGAAGGATCCTGGGGAAAAATAAATAAGCCTAAAACCATTATCAATCAGGGTTATGCTTCCATTAGTTGCCCAGAGGATCCTCTGCCCAGAAGCAGCCTTCACCTCACAGGTTTCGAGTTACTGCAGTTTAGCTCTCAGTAACCTGCTGGATGTAATAAATAACTCTGTGGGCCCTGCATGGTAGATCATTAAACATGCTGAGTTATTTTTACAGCATTTCTTATAGAAAGGAAGAGAGTGGGCAGGGGGGAATCTAAACTCTACCATCAGGAATGGAGCCAGGTCTTTAATCACTTTCCTACCAGCACCATCTTCTGGCCAACACCAGCCCCTTGCCCTGAGGCTGGAGCACCAGCAGCAGCTCAGAGCCCAGCCAGATGCAGGCAGTTGAAGGCTCAGGCTGGAAGAGTTGCCTTGGCTCCTGATGCTTTGGTAGCACACAGGATTGCAGACCACCTCTCTCTGGGCTGGGGACCTGGGGCAAGGTCCCAGCAATCAGCACTGTTGCAAAGCAGAGCATCCCACCATAGTTACTCCAAGTTACCATTCGGGTTTGTAACTCGGTGGTCCAGTCACTTCACCCTGGTAATAGCAAAGGGAGTGCTGGTGAAGTCAGCCAGGGTGCCCAGAGGAGATGCTCAGCTGTGCTCACCTCCACATGTTTGACCAACAAAAGCTCCTCAAGCTCCTCATCAGCAGGAGCTGAACACCAGAGCCAGGGGCAGCCCCTGGGGAGAGCTTTGCCATCCCACAGGGACCTGCTCTGCCTCTGACCCACAATACCACTCCTGTTGTTTGCAAACACTGCTTTCAGACCAGACTGCCCAGACACCTGGCCCTGCAAGGAGGCTGTGCAATATCCCTAACCCTTCCCTAGACAGCCCTTCAGTCCAGAGACGGATGCTATTATCTCACTATCACTCCTGTTAAGGGAACAGGCTATGAAGGAGACCCATTTGGGTCCATCAGAACCCTTCCCTCCTGCTGGGTGAGAACTTCTCTCTTGGATGATTTCAGGGTGCAGCAGCCCCAGGAAAGGCTCCACATAGTCACTGAGCCAGTCCCCAGGAGATGGCAGCAATCAGCTGGACCTTCTCAACATCCAAAAGAAACCTGTCCCAAAAAGCATTGACTGTGCCAGGTCTCACTTCTCCCCTGCCCAGGGCAGTCAGCTGTCTCTAGTCAGGATTTCCCTTCACATGGACAGATGTGCCATCTATCAAGTCCTTGTACTTTGTTATCTTGACACCACATTTGAGGTCCACCACACCTTGCTTAGGGTAGAAAAATAAGCATTTCATTCTGAACTAAAATTTTCACTGGATTTTCAAGCCCTGGCCCTGTTAGTGTAGGACTGGAGACTTCAGCTTTTTCCTTGGTTGGAAACACCATTGAAGAAATAAAATCAAAAGCCTACAAATGCTGTCTTCCTAGAAATGGTACACCAATGTTCATGCTCATTTCCACCTCTTGGCAGCTCCACAGAGTACAACACCTTCAGGTTTTATAACTCTCGGATGTTTCCCAGGAGGTGTAAGAGGTTTCTTAGAGCAGTCCTCATCATCTGGGGCCAGAAAGAAAGCCCAAGAGATCTGTCCATCTGCCACAGCTCTTCCTGCTGTAGAAGGAGCAGACCCCTGTGAAGCCAGTGCTGCTACCTGCACACCAACAGCCAGAGTCCAGGTGATGGGTGCCTCTGGAAAAGGCTATTTCTTCCCAGTCTTTCTTGGACTCATTTGGGGTAGTGAAAGGGAGCAGGGGATGAACTTCACCAGCTGTGAGGTGGTCACACACTGACACGTACCAAAAGCTTTTTTTAAAGCCTTCAGGTTCAATCAAGTTGCCAACCAAACCACAGTTTTGACTTAATTTTTGCCTTCTAGCCCCCTAACTTGTGAAAAACCACTGTGTTCTGTCTCAACCCAAACTGATTTTCCCCTGAAGTCCACCCATTTCCTCCTCGCTTTCAGTAAGTTCTTATGTCTCCTACTGTCCTGGAGAGCTGCAGGATCAGCACATTACAGTAGCTCTGAAGAAGCAACCTACCCTTCCACCTGCACACAGGGCTGCAAGCATCATGGATTTGCCGTATCACAGCATCACTGCCCTCCAGCCCTTTCCAGCCACACAGATGGCCGTGGTCTGATCAAGAAAGCAGATGTTCATTAGCACCTGTGATGAACTGTGCAATTAGCAGCTGGGTTTTTTCCTCCCTCAGCCCTGCCCCTCAGGGATGCTAAAAAGGTAACTCCATCGGGGAAGAGCTCACTGCTTAGATACTTTTGTGTTCCTGGGACATTGCTCAAGAGCTCACAGTAAGATCTTGTCTCAGCAGACAAGAGGGCACCGCTGGAGGTGGCTCTTTTCTTTGAGAAGCAGTAGAGGCTGGAGATGGGCTGCCACCACCCAGACTCCATGCAAGGGCAGCATTCTCCACCACAGAGGGACTCTGGTCTGAAGGGCCAGTTATAAGACCAGGAGAGAAAGGACACTGGCAACGCTGGTGCTAAGATATGGAGCTTAGTGAGCTCTGCTCACGCAAACATGGCTCTGTATGCTTGGTGTCTTACATGTGACAAGCATGGGCAGGAAGGCAAGAGCCAAGGAACAGGCTGGTGGCAAAAATGAAGCTGCCTGACCTCATTTTTCCTCCTGAGAAATCTCAGTGTGATGAGCCAACTGTTTCCTCACCCCTCCACACCAGAGAACTCTGGTGTTTCACCCTTTGTCACACCCCAGATCCCTTTGCTTTAAGCCCTGGTGCTACCACAAGTAGGAAGCAGACAAGCATCACTTGAGGGCACCAGGAAGGCAACAAGCCCCTTCCTGACCAAGCCCTAGGGCTGGGGTTTCAAGGGAGCCCCAGTGGGCCAAGTCCAGCCCATCTTCCCCAACCAAGGTCACCAGCAAATGAGCCTGCACTCCTGCTGCCTCAATGCCTCATGGGGCAAGGACACCCTCTCTCCACCTCCTCCTGCCTGTGCTCTCAGTCGTCACTGCCCCTGGGAAAAGCCAAGAAGCACCCAGTGATCTTTTTTTGGGCTCAGGAACACAAAGTTAAGTCTCCTTTCCCTCCTACATAATTTTTCTCTTCAGGAAGTTAATTCCTGGCAAGACCAAAAATAACTACCTGAGAGAGGTGATGACCAAAGCAGTCCAGTCAGGGCCAAAACAAGCAGCAGTGGTCTCAAAATAGCTTCAGCAGGGAAGAGCTCCTCACACAGCCATCACTCCAGTTCCCATCACAGCAGTCACAGAGCAGTTCTTCCGGCTTCATGGGAAAGGGAGAGGAGGAGTCTTCCCATGTGCTCCACTTTGGCTTAGCACTTGGATCTCCTGGCACAGCAGCTGGTCCCTCAGGGACTCCACCAGTCACTGCACACCCTCCATACCTACTGTCCTTCAGATTGAGGTTGGGTCTAGAAGACACCATCTTCAGCCCTGTGTCCTGCCCTCAAAGGGGGTCTTTGCCAGCTCCTTGGCAGCCCCTCAGCAGAGGTGCCCAAGGTGGTGCCGCTGCCCAGATGATACCAGGCAACAGCAGCAGCCAGTCTCAGCTTCTCACCATCCCCACACAGGGGACACCATGCCTGAGCCAAGCAGCTCCGTTGCTTTGGAGTGGCAGCCATTGGCAGGTGGAGAAGACTCCAGATTGCCTCATCCACAGAGAAGACCTAAGGACCCCCTCATTTCTAGAACAGAAATGAATGAAGGGATGCAATTCATCTCACCTGAAGCAGACTCCAGGGCAGAGGGAATGAATTCCAGTTGGGACTCAGCTGTCTCCCCTTGACAACAGTACAAGAAAAATTCATACTGCCTAGAAGGGCAAAAACCAGGCACAAATTGCATACCAAACCCTGTGGATGTGCAATTGTTCAGCACATTTGGGATAGACTCTACACTCACCTCCCTGAAAGACAAAGCCAAACAGCTGTTAGGAACTCCTGCAGCCTCCCTGCTTGTCTAACACACACTGTGGTTTCATAGGATTGCGAGTCATACATAGGCTGTTGTTAGCCTTTGCAGACCGGCTTTGAGAGGAGCCAGAGTCAAAGGAACTCAGCCCATCATGGTGTCCACCAATACGTCCTTACTAGCAGCCTCCAACCATCAGGTGGACATGGTCCTCCGCCCCTCAAAGGCAGTTGTGGTAGGCAGCCCTCCAGTAAACCATCAGTTGCAGAGCTGAGGACAGGACTCCACCATTTCCAGAGGATGCCCAGGCATAAACGGCCACACTGGGAACAGAGATGTTTCTGATGTTTCTTAGTATTTTTTGGTACTCAACTTTCACAGTATTTGTACATACAAGTTCTTGAAGCTTAAGTGGAGGCGGAAAAAAAAAGTCTGTACTATTAACCTTGAACTGTGATACATAAAATGGCTGAAATGCAGCAGCTGTTTTTCTTAAATCGGCCATTCAGATATATAGCATCATCATGCTGAAATTCCCTCCTAAATCTTGGAAGCTGGGTTTGGACGAAGGAGCCACAAGCTGTGAGTCTTGATGCAGAAGTTCATTGACGTACGGGAGGCAGTGATTATATTGCCTCCAACAGGTAGAAGGTTATAAAAGCCTTTTACTAGTTGTAGAAACTCTTTAGTTATTAGACAGAGGATCTACTACATTGCTTAGCAAGAAAGCTTTAATACTAGATAAACATTCATGTCACTGCAGTCTAATAGCTTCTACTTTATCTTGGTATACTGTGTAGTGATGTTGAAGAACTTGAGTGCGTAGATGAGGAAAGAAAATTATATTCTCTATAGTAGTATCATGAACAAGGAGATCTGAAGGCGGCTGTCTTTCCCTTCCTTAGGAGCACAGAGTCTTACAACTTGAGTGTGCATACATTATCCAGCGTAGGGTCAAAGCTGTGTGTCTGAATTGTCTCATCTAACTTCTGGTATTACTTATGTCTGTGGGACAGTGGTTGTTTACAGCAATGTTTTACCAGCAAGATGTTGATCTGTACTCTTACTCCAAATCTGTTATTAAAAGAAAACTTGAGAGACCTATAAGACAGGCCTTTGCTCTATTTTTATGCTTATTTACAACTGTTAATGTGACTGTAGCTTTTACAGAGAGGTCTAATCACTGAGGCTGTTTAGCTTTTGCTATTAGAAGGGCAACAAAGTTGGTGAAGGGCCTGGAGAACAACATTTATGAGGAGCGGCTGAGGGAACCGGGATTGTTTAGTTAGGAGAAGAGGAAGCTCAGGGGAGACCTGATCGCTCTCTACAACTGCCTGACAGAAGGTTGTAGAGAGGAGGGTGTTGGTCTCTTTGCCCAAGTAACTAGCGATAGGACAAGAGGTAATGGCCTCAAGTTGTGCCAGGGGAGGTTTAGATTGGATATTGGGAAAAATTGCTTTACCAAAAGAGTGGTGAGGCATTGGCACAGGCTGCCCAGGGAGGTGGTGGAGTCCCCATCCCTGGAGGCGTTCAAAAAACATCTAAATGTGGCACTTCGGGACATGGTTTAGCAGGCATGGTGGTTTGGGTTGATGGTTGGACTGGATGATCTCAGAGGTCTTTTCCAACCTTAATGATTCTGTGATTATACCACAGCAGGGCCATCACACCCCATCACAGCATTGCACCTGACAGACCTGCACTCCCAGCAGGGCACCTCCAGATGCTACAGTATCACATCCTTAAGTTATAAAGACACAGCATGAGGGGAAAGGCCAAGGCCAAGCACTCAGATGACTGGATACAAAAAAACAGCTAAGCCCTGTCAGGACACTGAAAAAGCATCACCAGAAACCATACTGTCCTGCATACTCTTGCCACTGTCTTCCCCTGCCACCAGAGTACATGGGAAGGAAGCAGGGGGTATGTGGGGCTGGGACCCCACTAGCTCATGCTCCACGCAGCATGCCAGGAGCCCTTTAGTTTGTTGGCATTACCACCACCCCAAGCAGTTGGCCCTGGGAGTCATTTTCTCATTGTTCAGTAGCAACAACCTCAATAGTTTCCAGGAAAAGAGAGAGGAAAGGCACAAGGAGTTACTGCACCACCCTTCTCATGCACCCTGTGTGTGGCCTTTGTCCCAGTCCAAACACATGCATGAACATACCATACAGACACTGGGACTTATAGCAGTCCAGCTCAGTCTATGCCAATGACCCCATATCTCTCCATACAGACAGGCAGGATATGAGCAAACCGGCAGCTTGGAAAGAAGTTAAACTCCGGGCAAACGTTCTGGAGAATGAATTCCAAACAAATCCTTTCTTCTCTGCAGTTCATTGACACATCAAAAGAAGAGACTCATGTACTGCCAATAAAGCTGAGATAAGTCTTGCAGACCATTGCACTTTCAAGGAGGGCTTGGGGTGACACTATCTCACTTGAGTTTTGGCTTCTGCATTTTTCTCCCATCACGTGGCTGTGGCCCGCTGAGATGATTCTGCTCCTGCTCATTCTTTCTCCACTGCCCATCTTTTGTTCCAAAGTTTCTGTGGTTGCCCAGCTGCTCCTAGAAGGAGAGCTAATGAGAACCAGGGTGTTCAACAGTCCTGCTGGAGACTATGGTCAGTGTCATATGCTCTCTGTCCATACTTAGGACTCATTGACTTGCCCCAGGCTGGGATACCAAGGAAAAAAACCCTCTAATTCCTGTAGCAAAAGCCAAAAAGACATTGACTCATCTCATGTTTGGAGACTTACCTTTCTCACAGGTGACATAACCTTCATCCCTCAGAGGCAGGGCCAGACCCCACCAAGCAATGGCAGCTCCCAACAGTTCTGTTGGAAGTGTGGGTCTCTGCACCTTGTCCACAATTTGCAATGCCCATGCAGCCTGCACTTGGTTGTCATCACCTTGACTGTCATGGGAAAACAGATACCAGAGACCTTTCTGACTGCAATGTGACTCCCATGGAAATCACTCTGTGGAACAACCACCTTGTGTTGAAGCTGGGTCTCCTCCCTGGTCACACACACTGGGAGCAGCAGGGGTTTGTATTAATGCCCCATGAATTTCTGATTACAGATTCAACGCTATCTGCAGGCACAGCTAATATCATGCTAGTGTCTGAAGAACTGACTGACAGTAATTAATTTCATGGGGCATGCAAATTAGCTAAATTATACCCAAAACAGCTGTGGCTATAGGTTGGATCCCCAAAGGCATGAAGCTGGATGAGAACCTGACAAACTGATGCTTGCAAACCCAATGCCCAGCAGCAGGCATCAATGAGGTGAAATCAAGGAAGCAGTCCTTGATGTCACCTGCAAGCAACATTTGAGGTAAGGGAAACAAAAAACAATCCAGCAAAAGTGATGGGTAACCTTTTTTGCTCCATTAATCAGGACAACTGGCAGCTGCCTGTCACCTTACAAGACAATCCCAGGCATCTGGAGCAATTGCTGCTACCACTGCCAGCAGGGAGGGTCATTGCCAGGAAGAGCAGACACTGCTTCCCCTCCTTCCTCCATGACTGGGGCAGCTCTCCAGATCTCTGCCCTCCCTAGACCATCTCTCTGACCCACATCCAACCCTTACCTCTGGCATGAGCAGCCTTACCACAGCCCATTGCACTTTTGCCTGTCCCGGTGGTAGCCTGGTGCCAGCTCTCTCCCTAGCAGCCACGCTGCTCCCGTCTCAGCATCAGGGATGATGGGCAAACAGGTTGCCCTGCAGCCAACACCACTAGCTGCCACAAAGCCATCCCGATACAGAGAGACACCAAACTACCTGCCCTTCTCATCTGTTTAATGGGAATCATTGGGAAGCCACACAGGGATTTGAGCCTGGCAATGCTGGAGATGTCTCCTTTAACCCCGGGAGCTGCTAGCAGAAGGGGTTCCTGGGCAGGGAGGTTCTTTTTTAGATTCTCTGTGTTTCAGGGCAGAAGGTTAATTAGGTAGCAGGGTAATGAGGAGTCATTAAATCTGCCTGCATCATGCTCTTCGCATAACAAGGGCAGACCAAGAAGGTTAAAGCTGGGATTCTTGTTTTCCCATTGCCTTCAATTAACCTTTCAATGTTTTTGCAACACTCTGGGCCCCAGAGATAGGTTCTGGGTGCCTCTCAGAGGCTGTTAATTAGCCGAACACAGAAACAAACTTTTCTTTTAAGTAACTAGCATGATCATTTTGACTTTTAGCCTAAAATAAACAGGCAGGACCCAGCTTACCCTTTGAGCAATGCCGCTGTCCCATCAAAGTTCGGGAGGGTATATTAGGTTCCTAGGGTTTATTTCAAACTGTTATTCTACTCTTGCTTTCACCTCCCCCAGTGGAAAGCACTGGGGGCTCATCTCAGCCCTCACCAGCGAGACCTCTTTACTCTGCATCCTGCTGCAGCACTGCTTACCCCAGGCACAGCTAAGGCAGTGTCCCCTAAAACTGGAAGGTAGGTGGGTTGTTGGGAGGAAGGTGTTCCCACCACCTTGTTCTACACATCTGAAACTCTTGGTCAATCGGCCTTCAGGAGTCTGTGGGGTGTCCACAGGACAACTCAGTGCCAGTAGATTCAGAGCCCCCATGAATTAGCAAGCAGGGCTAGGATCTTAACTTAATTACCTCAAAGTAGGTGATGTCAATGACAAATGTATCTGTGGTATATACATGAATAGCAGGCATATCCCAGGGAGTCACGATATGACAGCTCTGACTAATCCACCACCCAGGGAGGATTACTCAGTCAGTGTTGACACCACCTCCATGACTGGGATGACACATTAGGCATACCAAACTGCACAGGGTGGGGAACAAGCACCTGGCTGCCAGATTCAGTTCCTATAATGTTGACTTTTGCCTAATCTTCTGCAGAGATATCTCCCTCTGGGATCTTCAAAAACTTCATCCTGCCTCCATTGGCTGTAGGCAGGCTCTTACTCTGGGGGAAACTACGCCAGGATGGATAACCTACTTGCCCAAGTTTGACAGAGGCTGCACCCTGCCATGGGAGAAACTTTGAATGAAAAGGCTTATGAAACATTTGGATGCATCCTCTGGATGCCAGGACATCTTCAGCCCAGTGGTTTGTAAGAACAAGATGGACAAACCCCTAGCAGTAAGGTAGAGTTGATTGTGGGCAGAGGGAAGGTGACAGACTAGATGCTTTCTGGGATTCTCTGTTGCATGAGATTTCTTACATGTGAGGAAGATCGGAGAAGACTGATGGTGATCTGCAGTGAAGGAGACAGAAAAGAGTCTGGAAAGGTCCAGGTGCTTTTCTTACTATGGCAAAGTTCCTGGCTTAGTATAGGAAGTGTCTTTTTCTCCTCTAGCTCTTTATCATGGCACCAAGACACCTTTCTTCCACTTGACTTTCACTTCATCTGCTCTGTGTTCATGCTTTTTCCTTCCCCCATGTTTGGTCTACTTACAGATGGGTGGCGAGACTCTTGTGGCATCCCAGCTCTCTGAACCAGGTCCTTTCTTCCACAGGCTGTCAGAGGACACAGGGCTGTCTCACCTGCCAGTGACATGAGTTTTTTCAGAGTCCATGGTGCATTCATTGGTGGAGACACACCTCAGCATGAAGGAGCATCCCATCATTATATGTTTAGCAGCTAAACACAGAGCATGAACTACTGTCCATATGCTGCTTTCCCATCTTAAATCCCAAAGGAGATCTGTGGGTGATAATGAGAAATGTCCACAAGAAAAGCCTTCTCCTCATCAGTCCATAGCATCAAGAACGACATTGCACAGCTCCTGTGTGCAGGAGCCCACAGAGCTCCCCAGAAACCAACATTTTAAAAGCCCAAGATGGGACATTGGGAGCATTTTTGACATGAAGCTCTCCAAAAAACCCCAAAAATAAAAAAAACACCAAACCCCACATTTTCTTTCCCTCTCTAACTCTCCTGCTTGTGGGAGTTAATGGAGCAGGGAGAGGCTTCCAGAGACAGGATGTCCACACACACACTGTCCTTAACTCCACCATTAACAGGGATTGGCCATGGTGGGGCCCCGCACTGGGGTAAGTCTGCAGTCACACGCACTGCTTGTGACCCAGCAGCTCTCCTGGGACATGCAGCCCTCCACAGACAGCCAGTGTCTCCTCCACACAGAGACACCATTGAGAAGCCTCACATGAAACCAGTCAGTCCTAACACGCATGACTGGATTTTGTCTCCAGGCCATCCTTGATTCACAAGGCAACCTCTTTTTTTGTAATCTTTTTTCCTTCCCCCATTAAAATTATCCCAGCTCCACTCCAGCAGGATGAAAACCTTCTCTGAGCCCCTCCATATGCTTATGTCACTTGACTCACCCTAGGGTCTGGGGGAAAGTTTCACATTGCCTCTCTCAGCACATTCCCTCCAGCATGAAGCTAGTGAGGACAAGTTGGCCGCTCTGGTTGGAATAGGCACTCAAACATAACAAGTGGGACATTTAGAATAGCTACCAGGGTTACCAAAGGGACTTGGAGGTTAGTGGCACTAAATTCAGGAATGGAACTGAGGACTGCTATCTGCTGTTGGCACGAAGACAACCGTGGGGCATTTCAATGGGATGTTTACTTCTGTGGATGAATGGATTTTTAACTGACAGTTAATGTATACAGCCAGTTTTGCACATGTGCACTAAGAGCTTTTTCCACCTCTTCTTTCAGGATTACCTTGCAGCAGCAAGGTAATTACTAATAGGGATGAGATGAGCTAGGGAGGAGAAGGTTCATGCCAACTCTCTTCTTTCTCAAACTGTTTTGGGGGACACTAATTTCACATACCCAGTGCCTGACCCAAAGACTGTCACACTTCATGACGTGCGGCTGCCTATCTGCAAGGCTCTCGTCATCAGCTAGAGACATCCTGGTGACACGATTCAGCAGCTGGTGTGATCCCCTCACAAGGCTCCTAATGCATTTTCCACCCCTGATCTAATAACTATTCTGGAGTGGCTCTAACTGGCAGAGCAATAAAACTCAGCTGGTCCTATCCAAAGCCTCTTCCATATCACTGCCAGAGGCACCGTATACTGCAGAACTCTTAAAAAAAGGTCAGTTGGCAGTAGGGACTTCCAGGGACAGAGATGTCTCAGTTTTCTGTGGTGGCATTCATGAACCTGCTATTCTTCTAGCAGGGTCCAGTTTGAAAGGGTGAGTTTGAAGCCAGCACATGCTGGAACAGGCCATTTGTAAGTTAGCCAGCATCTACATTGACTTCTGGTTATTCATGGCTCATCCCCGAGCTGGCTACCGTTTGCTGAAAGTTATCACTTATCAGCAAAGCCCAAAGTGAAGAAGGCCTCGAGTTCCTTGCTGTATCTTTGCCTTTCACTTACTTTCCCTGGGGATAACCAAAGCTCACACGACAGGAAGAAAGTGTCCTCTATCAGATGTTAGGGGAGGTGATAGACATCTGTGTCTTCCTCTGCGTTCTCTCACTCCAATACCTTTTTCCACTGGCTTTGAGGCATTTCGCTCTTTATCCTTTCTGACTTTATCACTGGTAAACAGCCAACCAACACTGTTTGTCTGCAAACTGTAGCGAGGGGAGTGGTACTGGTTGAACATGAGGAATCACATCAGTCTTGCTCCCCCCATAATTTTAAAGAGACTAAATTACATACGGTTTACCCAATTCATCTCCCACTGTGTTTCCTCTTTTCCATTTCCTGGAAAGGTCATCAGTACTTGAAGATGATGAAGCCTGCATTGGTGGCTCTTCAAGATGAGGCCATTAATCTTTATATAATTATCTGCAACTATTTCAGGAGCAATAACCCATTTGTCCAAACTTTTAAAGCAGAATTAAGGGGATGGAAGGTAGGAGAGACTGGGAAGCAGTCCAAAAAAGTTACCACTGAGCTTCTGGGCACTGTGGCTGTCATTACTCCTCTGATGACATTGTCCTGCCAAAGTCAGCAAGGATTTGCACCAGCTGATCAGGCAGTCTCCAATTCCCATCCTGGCAAGATCACAGGAGGATCTGGTGATGTCCCCAGATCCTTTGTGGGCTGTACACGAAGTGGCTGGGTCTATGCCTGTGCTGACAGTACTAGGATTTACTTCAAATTTACTGACTTTTAATACCCCAGGAAGATTGTTCCTGAAATCAAAATATTCACATCTTCCAGTTCTTGATCTGAACTATTTAAATGAAACAGATCCCCCAAAATATATGAAGACAATAAACAACATTCAGATATTAAACAAAACCCCAAAATCCACTGTCATTTTCTGTCAAACTAATAACATTACTGCATAAATACACAAAGGATTATTTAAAGGCTATCGCAATTACACAGGGCAGGAGAGTTTGCTCAGCTTTGCAAAGCCCTATGATATTGCCAGTTTTAACGCCAACAATATTTAGAACTCAGTCAAAGAGCTGCTAAAGGGAAATAAATGTAATATTTACATCTCAGCTCTGCTGCCAGACACACCTTTAATCAGCATCAGTGCTTCCAGTGGAGGTTTGTACGAGATCTTCCCAAAACAGCTCAGGGAAATGCACCTTGTGACATATAAAATCCAGATGAAAGAATGCTGGCAAAGATAACCTTTCTGTGTTAATATACTAAATTTCACTCTTTCCTGCGCTTCCAAGTAAGATATTTGCAACCAGGTAGCCCAGGCAACCTGGCAGGTATAATTTGGTAGGACCCTCAGTGCTCACAGGCAAAACATCATTCTGTTGCTTCCTTGAATAAGACATACAGAGCTACAGGATTGCCTGGTAGGAAATGCCTCTGAATCCGCAGACCCAATTAATGCATAGTCATTAAGGCAGCACAGTTATTTAGTCTGAGTCTTCAGAGGTTATACAGGCACACATGAAAAAAGTAATCCTCTAGTGCATGTTATCATATAATATCAGTTCATACATACACAGTCAGCACCACCTCCTGCTTGTCCCACCCTGTGAAGCCACATGCACATCCCAGCAGCACACCTGGAAGAACTCAGAAGCTGAAGCTCAAATGCCACTTGCATTTCCAAACTGTCCGCCAGATCAGCTATGGACCAGCCTATGAACCACTAAGGGACCCTCCTTGATCTGGGAGCTGTGGCAGAGCCCTGGGTGAAGAGGGGTGTTCCTCAGACAGGGCAGCACCAGGGCTTTGGGGAGATACTCTGTCAGCCAAAGGCACCTCCCATTTTGACAGCAGCAATCCTGCCCTTGTGGCCCTAAAGAGTGGGACTGCACTTGCAGATTGGTACTGCTTCACCAGGAGGACCCAAAATGCTCCTTTCCATCCATCTACAGCCACTTTAAAAAAAAAAAGAAACAACAACATAAAACAAAACAACAAAAGAGTTAAAATGTCATCTGGCAGAGTATTTCACCAGTCTCCTCAACTCTACACATCCCAAAGTCAAACCCAATAGGGGAGTAAACTTTTGGGGGGCCCCAGAGAAGATGCTGCTATGGGCTACTTTCTGAACGCATTAAGACAGACCAGCCTTGTGGATGGGTTTTGTCCTGAAACAATCATATCCAAAATGAGCTGGAAGCTTCCCTCCACTTCCCCAGGGAGAAGAAAGACCAAAATACCCCTGGCTATTTACTTTTATTGATAGGAAACAACTATCATCATTATAGTTTGGGTTTTGGTTTTTTTTCCTCCCCATCTTGTGCTTTTAGTCGGTTGGTTGCCATCCATTACCTAATCAAGCCTGCCACAAACCAAAGCTGGTTTGGAGAACAGATTTGCACAGCAGCCTCCATTCAGTTGCAGAAGCTTCATTATCAGGGCAAGGCCTAAGGATTTCTTGTTATGGGATGCCAGGGGATATATTGTCTCCTTTGATATTGTGAGTTTTGTCCATTTTCCACAAACTTTTCTGAACTAAACACCCCTTACCTGTCCCCCTGCACTGGGCTCAGCCAGCCATTTTAGTTGTGTTCTTCATTTTGCAAGGACACCAAAACCACAATGACAACTCACCCAGCTGAAGAACAAGCACCCTGAACCCTGCTCGTTCACCATCTACCATGCACACCAGGCAAACCAGCTTTCTTGAGCCAGACCAAAGACCTGGACCTCAGACCCCCAGCTCTGGGGGTGCCTGACCACCGGGCTGTTTCAAATAAGTCTCTCTCATCCTCTTACTAGCACATATCCTCTTCATATAGATAACTAAATACTAAGTGGAGCAGAGCGCCAGGCTCACCACAGGAAGATGCAAGTTCAAACCCCTGGCCCAAGCTTGGCAGAGGACTTGGAAGTTGGGTGCTCTGCCTTGCAGAGGAGTTCTACATGCACAAGCCTACTGGACTTGCTCTTACTGCAGACCACAAATCCCAACAGAGACAAGAGAATCATTGTCACCAGACGTGGAACACTCCCACAGAGGGTTCCAATTTTGATAAAAATTGAGGGGCAGGGGGAGGACGAGAATCAGAAAACCCAAATTAACACAGATCTTCAAAAGGCTCTAACAGAAAATCCCTAGTAGATGCAATACAGAGAGGGTACTCTTCTCGCATGATTTCCTATCCAGCGCTTTACTACATCCCTCCCTACAGAGCTGCAAGGCAACACTGAGGGCTGGGTACTTCTCAGCCCTTTGCATCTCACTGAGAATGCCAAGTTTGCTTGAACACCAGTCTAATGCCTGGTAGATGCTTCCCCTCTGTCTCTGGAGAAGCCTTAGGATTTGAGGGGTTTCTTCAGAAACAAGTTCTCTTTCCGTCAAGGTCAGGATCAACATTCTCCTATCACACCAGTTTCAGCAATGTCTTTGGAGTACAGAGATGTCCACAGTTTCTGGGACTTCCTTAACGGCTCCTTCCACCCGTGAGGAGTACAGTGATCCTGAACTCTGATGGCTTGCAATCAGTGCCTTCTTCTAAAGCATCTGAAGATGCCAAGAGGCTTCTGCTCATTGCAAGCCCCAATTTATCAAATGTCAAGCAGGAAGTCACATACACACACGCACCCTCAGACTTGACACTAGGACATAATGGACAATCTCCAAAGAGAAGAAGCTGGCAAGCATCCATTTCTACTTGTGGCTACTGTCATGAAACTCCCCATGCCTCAGAAGTCAGAGCTGCAAATGCCCTGTCATCCCCAGCCAGCTTGACCTCGATTGGCCCCAGCTGATAAGATAGTTATGAGCAAAAAAAAAAAACAAAACAACAAACCATCAAGTGCAGGGTCAGCATGGGCTCGTGGGAACAGCAGCTATCTGGCCTTGCAGAGCAGTGATGCTTTCCGAGACATCCCCTCCTCCAATGGGAAGGAAGAGTCCTGGCATCCCATGTGTTTTAAACAAGCCTATTCCTCTACTCTCGCATCCTGACCAGCAGGAAGGGACATGGCTGCAACCAAGCACATACACGTAGGCAGAAGCAAGTACTCAAATGTTTACTATTTTCTAGCCCTTTGCAAAGCAGCACATCAGCAGAGTTTGGTGGGACCCAGCCTGGAATCGCTGGAGGTTTTGTAGAATGGGGTCCATGCAAGGTTACCAGTAGTTCCTCTGGGGCTGATACCGGTCAGGGGTGGGGACCATTGACAAAAGTATGGGGGAAGTGGGGCTTTTCATCAAACTCCTTCAAAGCTTTCCCAAGCCCATGGATCATCTCTTCAGACTACCCATGAGAAAGGAAATGAGTAGAGGGCAGGATAGGTGTTGGCACCAACATTTACTCTCCTTCTTGTCCATTACTCCATTGGTTGTGCCAGGGGTTAAAACTGGGGGGTATCAGCCTGGAGAGGGTAAAGGATATGACAAAGTTCAGAGATCAGCAGCACCAGAGAGCTTGACAAGAACAAAAACATTTGTTGCCAAAAAGCACCCCAGAAAGATGCCAGAGCTGTGCTCCAGGACTCCAGACCTCTCTGGCAAAAGAGGCAGGGTAAAGTAACACTGGCAGCAAGATTTAAAGAGTACAACTAGAAGTGCAGGCACAACTTTTTCTGGTTGTTTTTTTTTGGTTTTTTTTTTTGTTGTTGTTGTTTGTTTTTTAAATAATGCCAGTGAAGATGTCAGTTTGAGAGTCAGTTTCTGAGCTTTCGACGTCAGCATTCCTAATGCCCCAGAACTAAATCCAAGCCTCCCTGGAGGATCGCTAAACAAAAATACACTCAGCATTTAAGTCAGATGAGAACAGGCCTCCCAAAAGCAGGAGGATCTGTCTACTCGCAACCCTGGAGAAGCATATTCCCAAAGGATTTGGTCTTGCAGGTCTCCACCAGTCTCCTCTCCAGAATGTTTTACCTGCTTGAATTCCCGAGGGGACTGTCTCCGAGTTTTCCTATTGAGGTTCTGGAGGACAGCCACTGTATCTGACATCTGCATGAACACCCTCTCCTTCCAGGCATCTCTCCTCTGCCATGTGTTGCTTCCTACAGCACACTCCCTGCATTTGGGGTACTGCAGACTCACACACTGGGAGATACAGGGAGCAGAAAAAGCAGATGCAGCCCCCTAGCTAATTAGCACAATTAATTACAGTCAGGCTCAAAGTGACATTGACTGAATGATATTGCTTCCCATAGGCACAATAACTTTTCATCATGTTGCATTTCAGAGCAGAGCATAGGAACAGATGAGTCGAGAGCAGATAGAGAGGAAGGGCAGGATCTGCGGGAGGGCACATGGAGGCAACCAGAGCACTTCAGCAGGGCAGGAGGGCAAAGGAAATGGGAGAGGACAGATGATGTGAAGGGGCTGGAATAGCCAAGGAGATAGTCTCTGTGGCAGACTCCCATTCCTTCCTCAAGGTGACCTCAGGAGGAGCTCAACTCGGACGTAGCTTCTTCCGCTCCACACTCAACCACAAAGCCCTCCTCCACATCCCTGCTCCTAGACTTGCACCTCTTCCCCAGAGCACCATCCCATCACCAGGGCACCACAAAGACCAACAGCTCCCTCAAGGACAGGGAGCCAAGGGGTTACCCCAGCCAGGGCCCATCCCACAGTACCTGAGCAAGGTGAGTAGAGCAGGGCTGGAGAGGGCAGCCAGCTTCAACCAAGAGTTGAAGTCATTGGGTAAGCTCACAGCGACATGGCATGTTTTGAGATCAAGTCATCTCATCGAGCAGAGTATGGCCTAACAGAGCTCAACGTAGCCAGGACTAAACTAGAAGCTAGGACTCCTACAGCTGAACTGAAATAGGGCTCCAGGGCCCATGGGTAGGGGTGGAGGTCTCAGGTGAGGCTGCTCAGGGCCATTAAGACCAATTAGTGTCCTAAGGGTCCTGACAGCCACCTCCAGCCCAGGCCTGAATACATTTCAGGGTAAACAGCTGCATTTGTTTTGCAGGAGGGCAAATGACTCTGTATGTGGCCGTATGTTA
This sequence comes from Scopus umbretta, assembly GCA_013400535.1. NCBI lineage: Eukaryota > Metazoa > Chordata > Aves > Pelecaniformes > Scopidae > Scopus > Scopus umbretta. The sequence goes on along the minus strand of VZTL01076738.1, from coordinate 18,923 downwards.
GGGGTGTGTGTGAGAATCTTAAATGATTCTTCCAGATATTTCTCTGCTGTAGGACCATACCTGTATGATCTGATTCTTCTCATTTGATCACACACAAAAAACAGAGCACAAAAGGCTCTTTGTGGGACAGTTCCGAACTTATTTATCTGCAGGTTAAACCCAGTGATTCAGGCTTGAAGCAGAAGCGATTTTTTTTTTGTTTTGTTTATCAATGCTTTAAGGACTGCTGTTCCAGTGGCTTTGACTAGAAAGCTATCAACATATTCCCACAGTTGGCAAAGGGGTGGATGCCCTAATCTGTGCCTCTCTGCAGACCACAAAGATGTGCTAATCACACCACTAAGTTGATTTCTTGCTGTGACACAGTATCATGGGACTTGGCATTACTTTGGTGTTGCAGCTTTCAAAAATTAAAAGTTAGCTCCCAGGCAAAGCCATGAGATGACTTACTCCAAGATGAGCAGGAGGGCTGCAGATCAAAGGCCAGAGACAAACTCCATTTTAGCTCAGAGTTCTGGAGAACTACTTCCTATGAGTAGGAATAGGAACGAGTACAAACTGGGAATGCTGGACCTAAAGTTACTGGTCAAAGACAGTCCCAGGGTGCGCAAACAGCCCCAAACTTGGTTGCCATTCACTTCTTCTTGGGCTGACCTCTTCCATCCTAGTAGCACTCTTTTGGTTACACTCATTCACAAGATCTTTGCTATGATCTAAGAAAGTCATGCTCCTTAGGTTTTACCTATTAGCCCTTTCTCTTGAGATATTCAAGTATTGTATGGACAGGAATAGGTTGGGTAGGAATAGGAAAAAGCAGAAGGCCGTTGAGGTGAATGGGCACCAGATGATCCAAAGCTTACGCTAAAAGGAACAAAGGGATGTAAGAGGATGAGATGAATCAGTACTTGAGATGCCTACAGTCAGTGCAAACCTATGATTTTTCCAGCTTCTTGCATAGAAAATAAACTGCAGAAGCCATTAAAGTTTAGCTGCAGAGGTAGGTTTTCAAAGCGCATCCTTCCAGCAGCTCACTAAGGTAAAAGCAAAAGCTATGTGCTCTTTCTTGTGATATGATGAGGCTGTGGTATTTCGTTTCAACACAGATCTGCCTTTCCTCTCAACAAATGTGACTGAAGCATTTGCAGGAGACACTGACAAATGGATGACGGTCTTTAGCAGGATCTCATCCAGATGCTCTCTCAAGAACTTGAGAGTATGTCTGACTTCCAAATGAAATCTTAGCTCCAGGCTGCAGATCAATCGACCTGACTTAAAGGTAGCATGAAGACAAAGTATCAAACTCCTCCTGATCTAATATATCAACGAGGAGTCGGTGTTTTTCTGAGTTAGGGCTCCCCTGAGCTTGCCATGCACAGGACTAGCCAATCTTGCCAAGCCACCTTCTGTGCGGCTTGCGTGGGAATCAGTTAAGCACAAATGGCAGCTGAAAGCCAAATTAATTATACTTGACACGTCGTCTTGAAAATGTAAGGGCAGTCTGTGCAAAACCGATCCCATGAAGCTGTTGCTTGCCTGCACGATGCTACATTGCTGGTTGCTGCTGGATTGTACCGTGGCTTAATTCAGAAGTAGTTTCTTCATTCTGATAAAAATTTAAGTGATCCTTAACATCAGCCTTGAAACTGAATTGTGTTTCAAGGACGCTAGTTGACTGTACAAGAAGATGGCTGTTTTTCTGGGGGTCTCCAAAGGGGGCTGGAGCTGTTCTTTGTCTCCAGCAGAACAGAGAGGCTCATTCATCCCTCTGTCACATGCAGAAACATGACTGTCCCAGAATAGGGCTGCAGGATACCTCCCCAGTGGGGTCAGGAGGAGAGGTGCCATGCAGACTCGTGTGCTCTGGGAAGAGAGCCAAGGAAAAGCTGCAGCCCTGCAAACAGGCCAAAGGGTTAAAGGAGGCATCAACCGATCCGCCGTGACTTCTGCCCTAGGCGGAGATGAGCTATCTAAGGTGCATTTTTCCTGAATGTCTGGGGACATTCACTGTCTGGGGAGTGTAAGCTTGTAGAGGGCAAGACTTAGGGAACGGTGGGAGGTCACCTCATGATGCCCTTCAGAGACTCCAGATGGTAATGAACTTGTTGGCTCCCACCCTGGCCCAGAACAAAGGCCCAGCCTCAGTGTCACAGGCATCTACCAGGGTATAGAAAAGCATGGAATGATGAGAGGGTGACAGATGCCTAAGATGGACTCTCCAATCTGGGATGCTTAATAGGATGACGAGAGAAGAGTCTGAATGGAGGCTTTGTTCTCCGCTCTTCTGAGTGAGGAGTCATCTCCAATAAACAAGGGTGTGCAGTAAATAAAGACATACCTTTTCTATGGATTACCCACAGCTCTGATTCATCAAATTTTCAAGGAGTCATGGAAATGATTCAGTGGAGAAACACAGATAATTTGCTTTCACACAAAGAAGGAAGAAAGTTCCCAAACAACCAATATGGGTTATCTCTACCCTATTTACAAATCCTGACCACTGAGAAAAGCTAGGCTGGTCAAAATCTTGTTGGCATCTTTGGCCAAACATGAAGATAAGAGGGAGTCTAATCCATTCTTGTGTCTGGATCCACTCAGAAAAAAGGCTGTACCAAGGTAAACATACAACAATATGTCATTGTGTGTTTCTGCAGTTCTCTCACAAGTAGCCGAGATCCTGCATAAGTTCACTCATGATCCCCATGAAAAGGGCTGAAAAAGGATAGCCACAAACTCAAGTGCATTGGAGTCAATTACAAACGAAGACAAATGTAGCATTTCTTCTATCATATTGCCTGGCAAATGCCAACAATAATGCTAGAAAGTTTTCCCTGCTGAGAGTTGTCTCAATTGTCATGGTCTGATCTTCATTACCTCTTGAAATTAGAAGTCCTTTATTACTTTCAAGATCTGTTCCTCATTGATTTAGTTCTACTTGTGTGTCAGCACTAAGTTATTTCTTTCTTTTCTCTGTTCCTAAAGGACACTTGATCCATCTCTTCTGTCTTCTCACTTTACCTAATTTAAAGACTATGATTGGTATCAAGACCAGGACAAAGTTTCTCAGAGTCACAGAAGAGATTTACCTGCACATTCCACATTAATGAGGATTTTTTTTGTCTGTGCCTCCAAGGTATCTTTGAAAAATTTCATCTTACAGGTTGGATAGGATCCTCACCTTCTGCTGTGGTTTGTTGAGGCTGCAGTCGAGTCAGGAGTCTTCTCGGTGTTTGGTGCAGCACGGATGGACTGAGCTGATTTGAGGAGCCTCTGCAGGGAGAGTTTATGAATTAGCATTGATTTTATGAACCCTCTGAATCTTGACATCTAACCCGCTAATCCTTCTGCTGACAAAGCAGGGAGACGCCACCACACACAGACATTATTGCAGCCCGTCTGGATCTTCTCCCTGGAGAAAAACAAACTTGTCCCATAAATAATGTGACAAACCAAACCTGGGTTATTACTAGTTTCTGCTCCTACCCCTACGTGCTCCCACCACAGGAGTGTTTGCCAGGGTTATTTCTGGGTGCAGACAGGCACGTACCCCTGCTGCACTGACCGACCAGCTGGCTGAGCTCTGCTTGCCTTCCTGTTACTGGTGATACTGGTTTGGGTTTGTCCTCTCTGCTGTGCTGGTGGAAATGTAATGGAAAACATGTTATCTCAGAGATGTTTGCCATTTTGAAACGTTTGATCAAAACCAAGATTAAACTCACTGGAAAGAAGGAAACATGAAGGAAAGATGGCATGGTCGCATAAATCTCATTTCTTTAAAGAACAGACCAGAAATAACTACCATAACCTCGGTCTGATCACTTGTAGTCTGGGAATTGCCAAGGTTTGAAAGCTTGGAATTACCCCAGGCGTTGGTCAAAGAAACCAGACACCACACCAGGATCTCAGGAAGACAAAAAAAACCCAGGACAAAGGATGTTTGGGCAGCACTGGGAGAAGAAGGGCATGCCTGCTTAACAGAGCGGCTCTTTTTCAGCTGAGGGAGCAGCTGAGAGGGAAATTCGTAGCCATGAGACACAGAAAAAGAGAAAGCCCATGATTTTGGAGGTGAGAGTGTAAAGTCTGAAGAGATCTCAAAAACAAAGGAAAATCAGCAGGAGATACGTGTCCAGATGTTTTACCACTGTGAGTTAATCTATCCATTTCTTGTGTTACCTTAAGAAAAGAGTAGTCTCATAATTTCTTGCAAAATCCTCACTAAGAGCTTCAACTATTCTGTGTCATCAGAATACTAAATGGTCAAAGATCTATCAAAACAGATTTTAACATCCAGTAGCTGAAGACCAGCAACGGCCAACAGGGCTGAAGACAGCTGGAGTCCAACCTACCATTTCCGATAGCGTGCAGCAGAAATACCTGTGCTCCAAACACAGCAAATAAATCCCATAAAGATACTGTGCGGGCACCTGCTCAGCTCAGAAGCTTACAAGGATCAGAGTAAGACACTCTGGGGTCTGAAGTCAGCAGCCTCGTGATTGTCCAACAGGAAAAATACTAACTGGGGCTGCAAGGGGAGTCTGCAAACCCAGGGTGGATATGGACCTCTCCTGAGCTACACCGCCCGATGCGCTGCTTCCCAGCATGAATGCGGAGTTTGCAGCCAAGCACAGAAGTGTTGCTTCCCACGGAAACATGTTCCTCCACCAGGCTGTGAATCCGCCTCCCCGTGTGCAGCTACGCAGCCAGCCCCGGTCTCCCCCAGCCTCAGGGTGACGGCAGTCATTTGTGAGCCTCTGAGTTTTGATGAATCGAAACTATTTGTCAGTTTTGTATTTGTTGCTGTCATGTCGCACAAGCTTAAGCCGTCTGTAGTTGGTCAGACAAAATGAGCCCGTAGCATAGAAGTCTGTCTCCAGAAGTGGACTGAAGCAGATTTGCTGCAAAAATCCTTCTTGATAACCAAGGACATAGGAGTACCTCTGCATGACTTTGTTGGGTTTTGAACTGACTAGGTTATTATAAAAAAAGATTTTTTTAATAACTTACTGCATATGCTCCAAAGTTTAAAACTTCCAATCAAGGGGTAAGAAAAAAAAAAAAGAATAGAGTAGAAAGGAACAAACATTTTATCTGATATTTGCAATGCCAGGCATACTTAATTGGCAATTACATTTTGAAGACCGGTACTCAAAAACATAGTAAGAAAAGAGATTAGACAAGATCATGGCTTGAAGATGAAACAATACAGAAATAATGTGATACAACTGGGAAAAGTTCAGAGATGGACAACAAGGGTGAGCAAGGCTGTGAGGTGGCTTCTTACAAGAGGTCTACGTTATTCCTCCCCAGCGGCAGGACTTGGCTCTTGCCTCTGTCGAACTTCACGAGGTTGCTGTCAGCCCATTTCTCCAGCCCGTTCAGGTCCCTCTGGATGGGAGCACGACCGTCCAGTGTGTCAGAGAAACATGATCTCCTTCCACTTGAGATGCCTTCAGTTTGGGAAGGAGTCTGAACCTATTCTTTCTGCCCTTGTTTCAGGGCTAAAAGGGCAAAGGGATTCCTGCATCAAAGTGAAGTTGCCTTGACTTAGTATAGCTGCACCATGCCAACACTTTTCTGAGCCATCAAGGACCCCAGAGCAAGGTGATTTCGTATTTTTTAAAAATAAACAGCCTGCCACATACCAAATAAATCTCCTGTTCCTGAGAACAGCCAAATTCACAGCATGGTGAGGAGAGAACCTTTCCTCTCCAAACAGACAAGCCAAGGAGGTTGGGAGAGGCTTTGTCCACAGGCTGTGCAGCAGCACAAATTGTCTACAGGTTCATCTGGTTTGGAGAAGGACAGGAGGAGTCTCATGAAAGCACTGCTTCATGATCACTGCCTCTGTTCAAAGGCAGCGGGAGAGCAGAGGGGAGTCTTTGCACCAGGACCACGTCCAGAGACTGGACTGGATGCGTGGCTGATGGGGGAGGCTGGTGTGACCCTGCAGCAGCACCGGCTGCTCAGCCGTGAAGTGTTCTGCCCTGCGTCTTGAGCGATCGGATGCTGCTTTTCGGGCAGTTCGGGATGCAGAGAAACCACAGCAAAACAAAACCAGAGCTGGCGTGTGAAAAGGCACCAGTGCAACTTCTTGTAGATGGGAGAAGGGTCCAAAACCTGTTCCCAGCCTGCTTCACCTAGACCAGGGCTCGGGGAGATCGCATTAGAGGGAAAAGTTGGGTTTGTCCTTCCCCAGCACCTCAGTAAGGACTTCTTACACTTTGTCCTCTCTGCTAGAAGGGAAACCACAGGTCCCTTCTGCCCTGCTTGCAGTACTCATTTGCTCCTGAACATTTCCCCAAAAGCTCCAGGCGGAGCAGCTGGCTTTACACACCCTGGGCAGAGAAGGCTTTGATGTCTCTTTTCCCCAAAGGTGGTCAGGGCTGGAGCTTCCTTCACCAAAGCACAGCCATGGGGCTCCTCCGAGCCCGTCACAACAATGTGCCGAGCAGGCACGCTGCTCTGCGGTTAGCAGCCTTCCCCCAGCTCCCTCCCTCCCCCTCGAGCTTTATTTGTTTATTATTTTCACCTCCTTCACAGAGCTGTCCTGCGTTTCTCCTGCTTCACCCTCCTCCTACATCCCTGTCCCGCGCTTCGCCTATTGGTTGCAGGGGCTGCGCTCAGGGGGAGCCCTGCGATTTTCTATATAACCAACCACTCCATTCAAAGAGACCTCAGCAAGTCACGAGAGGGAAGAAACATTCCCCTGAGCACGAGCCCACACACAAAAGCCAACTCCAGGATCTACAACACTGCAGTTCTCCCAGGGCCTGCAGGACATGTCCAGCTGCCCGTGCAGTGGGAAGGAGCCGTGAGAGAGAAAGAAACTGATCCCAGGAGCATCCAAAGTTCGTGGTTACGAGGAAGGTAACTTAACTACCATGAAAAGCTTTGCTGTTCCAAGCACTAATTTGCAAGCAAAATGATCTCCTGCTTTGGGGTGAGTTTTTGCACGTTTTTCGGATTCCTCCCGCCAGCCCCCACTCTGGGGGAGGTGTTGAAGGGACCACGGTGCCTGAGCAAGGTCTAAGAGGTGGGCAGGGAGAGGGTGCCCGAGACAAAATCCAGCACACCTCTGGGGGGAAGGTCCCTCTGCTTGTGGACCAGGCTGGGTTCAGGTCAGGGAAGCAGCTGGGGATGTGGTGTTATCACCTGCCTTTCTCTCCCCTTTCCCCCACCCGTGGCGGTTTTGCTGCAAGAGTTGTTTATCTGCAGGAAAGGTCGGCTTTGTGTTTGGCAAGGTTAGTCTGGCAGCAGAGCGCAAGTGGAGCTGCTTTCGAAGGCAGCTTGCCCTGCTACAGGCAGGACAGCAGGCAGCGTGCCGTGGTGGGAGAGGCTGGCTTGAGCTGAGGATGGCACCCGGGATGTGGTCGGTTCTTCTGGGCTTCCAGGCAAGAGGAGCCCCAAGCCCCCCAGCCCGCACATGGCACCTTTCAGACAGGAGCAGGCTGTGCCGGGTTACGGCAATGGTTCTCAGTCTCATCTCCTCTCTGGGAATCATGCTCTGACGTCCACGTCATGACTTCAGTGGTTTCAGCTGCAGTTTGGACTCAGCACAGCGTAAAGGGCATTTCCATTTTCACGCGGCTGAGCCATTTGCTGGCAGAAGAGCCGCAGCTGAGCAGGTGAGATGGGGATGGCCCCTTCAGGCACCAACTCGCTTCCCCAGATGATCAGCAACATGAACAAAGCTCAGAGGATGTGGGGTCAAGGAATGCTGGCTTTGGCTTCGTAACTGCTGGGCACTGAACAACCTTCTTGATGCTCCTGTGCCTCAGTTTCCCCCCCAAGTGAGAAAGGGTTACGCTTTCAAGCACTCTGAGATGTGAGAGGCAGTATGGAGGGCAAGAAGTAAATGGGCTGTTGAACAGGAGAAAACAATGCTTCCCTTTTACTAAATTGCTGGATTTTAAGGCAAGGCGAGAGAGACGTGCTTTTCTTCAGTGCTTTGCAGCTGCGCTGTGTAGGGGATGGGCAGGATCCAGTGAGCTGTGTCCTGTGATACTTATTCACATGAGCTCCTCTGCCAAATACCCAGGGGCTGAAAAGCCACACCAGGCTCTGGAGCCCCGGATCTGGGAGAGCAGATAGGAGCAGCCCGTTGCTGCAGAGAGCAGGACACAACTTCCCAGGGATGCTGTGGAACCCCTCCATCAGCTGCTGACTCGAGGAGCCACCGTCTTTTTCCAAGCCCCCAGACAGCCCTGAGTGGCAGACATTGGTCTGTGCCACCCCAAGCTGCTTCCTGTGAGCTGCCCAGACCCTCAAGGATCCCAGGTAGGAATTCTGAGCTGGGTCTGCCCTCTCCTATGAGCCCCAATCCTGTAGGCATAGTGGGGAGGAGAGAAGGGCATTAGTTAGGGCACCCACCCACCAGACAGCTGCCCCTGGGGTAGCTTGGGGCAGGACGGAGAGCTGCGGACCTTAGCGAGGGTGCAGGCTAAAGTTCCTGCAGCAAGTCAGAGCAGGGATTTGCGCCCAGGTCTCCAACAAGTCAGGTGTGTGCTCCTTCAGGTTATTTATCCATTCTCTCCTTCCCTTTCTTCCCTCCCTCCCAAACATAGCTGGGTAGCCAGCACCTGAGCAGGAGTCACGGCTGAGAACATGAAAACAGGTCAGAGCAAAGTCCACCCTGGTCAGCTGTCTCCAGGACAGCAGTTGGAGCAGATGCTTGGGTAAATATCAGGAAGAAGGTGGCATCAGAGAAGGTTCTCTGGTCACAAGGTCCCAGATTTGGCAACCAGCTGATAAGGGATGTGCTGAGACCAGGGAGGGTACCAGGACTTTCGTAGCCACGAAGGACCAAGATTGTTCCAGCAATTCCTCTCCACACACTGACTGGTGACAATTTTATGAGTCCTCAGCTTTGACCAATGCATCTCCAAAGGGTCTTTCGTGGAAGGAGGCTCCTCCTTGTCTAGGCCCCTTAATAGCCAGCTATTCTGGTGCATAGCTTAGTCCCTTCCCATAGTATTTTATACTGGCTGTCCAAGGTGACGAGCTGGCATCCCGCCATCCCCTCCTTAGGAAATTAGCTCTGCCCCTGCAGGAGGGACAGTATGGGCTGAGGATTTCCCCAGTTTTCAGACCACATACACCTGCAGGTATCCCTCAGTGATGGGATACCCACGTACCTCCAAGACCAGGGTGCTTACAGGCCAGATATGTGTTGTTTCCCAAACATCATATGGAGACGCTTCTCTAAATGCTCTTCAAGTCACTGAAAATGGCTCTTTTTTTTTTTTTTTTTTTTTTTTTTTAAACACAGCCCAGGANTTTTTTTTTTTTTCTTTTCAGCCAGAGGCAGGCAGACAACTTTGTAGTGCCTGTTCTGGCTCACACCAATGCAGCTTATGTGCAAGATAAGTTTGCAAAGCTGTTTGAGTCTGCAAAGATAAAAGGCACAGAGAACACACAAGATTGCTAAGCACCAGGCATGAATATTTTAGCAGATAGAAGCATGCTTATGGTAAGCTGAAAAGTGAAGTGATAGGATCTTTAACTTTCCTGTGGTGAAACCGTTATAAGGACCCAAACTAGAAAAGAAACATCTATAAAATGTGGGGTTTTTAACAGAACTGAAAATGTAGCTGTTTAGTTCATGAGGTCTAAACTGTGGCTGAAGGGATTTGGTTATTTTATTGCCTATATTTGACACGTAACTGGGAATGGATTTTAGGCTTCCTCCTAACACTGCTTGTTTCCAGTTTAAAGTACTAAGGGCTGACCGCAGGACATAAGAGGGTCGGGAAGAGCTAAGCCCGATTTAGATTTTCTGGCAAGAGCAGTAGGGTGAAACTGAGAAAAGGGCAGGTCTGGCTAGGTTGGTTCGTTGGGAAAGAGTCCAACTTCATGCTGATTATGCTTGGAGTTTTCCAAACAATAGAAAGGCACAGATGTTTCTGCAAAGCCTGGCCTGAGCCCCTGACACATGAGGAATGCACAGCTCTATCTAAAGAAGCTATGCTTGTACCTAGCGGGACGTGTGGTTGGCTCGGCCATGCCTTTCCAGAGTGGGAACAGCATGCTCCCACCAACATGCATTGCTGGTCCTGGTGTCGCCCCGGTCCTGGGCAGAGGGAACCGTGCTACAACCCGGGAGTGCCCTGGCTGAATGGTCCTGGCGAGCAGATCCCCGGGGTACAGCCGGTTTGGGCTCAGATCCCAACTCTGCCTAGTGAAGTCAGAGTGGAGACTGAAGTCCTATCTCTAATCCCAGGCAGGCACCCTGATCCCTGCCTAACTGGCTCCCCTGGAGCAGAGCGCTTCCCAGGGAAGCAAGGAAAGGCTCCTGCTTTCCATCTAAGCACAGCAATTTTTCCTCCCTTCAGAGCTGTAAAGATTCATAGTTTGAGAAACACGTCCTTCACCCACCCTAACCAGGAGACCCAAGATCCGTCCCTGTCTCTGGCACAGACAGTGCTGGGGCACAGACCGACAGGGTGCTGACGTCTTCCACTCCCGCTCCGGGCTCACTTCCCAGTGGTGGCCATATCTGGATCGTCCAGAAGCCCCTTCCACAAATTCACATCATGCCAGGGCAGTGCTTACAGCCATCCTCAGCTTTCTCATGTGGTTGTGGAGCAGCAGCTTAGCTAGTCCTACCTGAAAGCATTGTCTGAGAATTGCAAAGCGGAATCCGCTCTGGTGATATTTAATAGTAGTGCTCCAGCCTTGGCGAGCTTGAGAGACCTTTTACTGTGCTCAGCAGTCAAAACTCCAAACAGCACAGGGAGATTTATATCCCTGAGTATTGAGTTGAATGGGCACAGTGGATTTGGAAAGGAAGTGGTTCAATTAACAACAATAAGGATGGGGAAGGAGGGACTGTTCTGCTCGCACATAAATTGGAATAAGATGACAGGTATCAATACAGCATTTCTGGAAAAACCCTCGTAGTGTTTTCCCATCACGGTTCCCAGCAAGACTGTGCTGAATCTTTTCACCTTGCACTGAAAGATGGTGTACGGCAGCCCACGGGATGTGCTGAAGAGTGGGATGTTAGTGCTGCTCCAGCTTTTGCAAGGCATGAACTGGAAGAAAAGGTCCACGGGTTCTGTGGACCCCGAGGCGGGGTTTGCAGAATCACCCAGATGTGCAGGCATCGACAGGGCAGGTGCCCCAAAACTGCTCCTTCAGTCAGAAACTAAACGAGAAGTGTGGGGAGGACATAAAAGGCTGTGCTGGGCAGAAAAGTCAGATTTGCTGGGTGAGCAGCACTACCAACCTCAGAAGGTGCAATAGCTGATTCAACACACCTATTTGAGAAGAGGCAGGTGCCCTCATTTGCTGAAGTACTGTGAAAGAGACATAAAAGACTGCTTGTTTTCCTTTGAGTTTGTGTTTCTGAACAGGCGTGTCTAATTTTAGCAGCAAAGACTCCCACCCACAGGGGTCAGCTGCTTTGACCAGGTGGGATCTAATCTGGCATTATTTCTGATCACTGTGATGATGGACTTTCTCCAGCAACTGCCCTCATTCAGTCTCATCTTGTTCCTCCTTCCTCTGCTAACCACTTTCTCTCCTTTGTCCCTTTCTCCATCTGCAGATCCAACCAAGACCCAAGCAAGGACGTCCCACGAGCACTGCGAGGACTTCTACACTCAGCTTTGCCATTTGGTCCTCAATGGCAAGAATCTCTGCTCCCACCACTCTAGCCGTTTTCCTGGCTTGCCTCTTCTCCGGGGCGCTGGGCCAGACCCCAAGGGCTTTCCAGGAGAGCACCGACCCCCTTGAGGTGCTTAGCCAGGAGCAGGCTTACAGTCTGGTCCAGCCAAGCCTGTTCCAGGATGCCAAGCTGTTGAACCACTCGGAGAGCCTCCCCAGGAGCACCAGCTCTGAGCCACCCCTGCTGCCCGTGTGTGTGAAGCCTGCAGATATCAGACACATCTTCAAGTACATCAACACCATCGTGTCCTGCACCATCTTCATAGTAGGTATCATCGGGAACTCCACACTCCTGAGGATCATTTACAAGAACAAGTGCATGAGGAATGGGCCAAATGTCCTCATTGCTAGCTTGGCGCTCGGAGACCTTCTCTACATCCTCATTGCTCTGCCCATCAACGTATATAAGGTAGGCTCCATGCGGCACGACTGTTGCGGCAGCCTGGCGATGGCAGGGGTGGCGTCTGCTCCCACCTGCCTCGCTGCCCCGGGGTGTACCTACCCTCTGCTCTTTACTGCAGGCTCCATTTCTGGAAGGGAGAAGGGGAGGGTGTTGCTGCTCTCCAAAGGATGAGGAAAACATAAACAGACACAGAGCTCAGAGTACATTCCTGGGAAAGCAGAGGTGTTCTCAGCTACAGCTGTGTTATGCACATACACACACAAGCACACAACTTTCCAGATCTTTTAAAGCTCACCTAAAATTGCAAGAAAAGAATCGCTTGCAGTTTCCTGACATTACAACCTGATTTTTATTTCAGCTGAGCAAAAATCACTGTTCTTGCGCACTGGGGACACTTCTCCTAGCACAGTTCAGTTAATCAGCCTCAAGCAAATATCTTTTTCATTCTAGTTAAACACGAAGGCTCATCCACAAACAAGGAAGGGGGCTGTATTATAAAACAGGGGCTTCTTTCAGAGACACTGTCCCTTAAACTGGCGAGAAGAGGCACAACAAATAATCAGGGGAACCTGAGCTCTGCACGACACATTGGGACAGAGAGGGCCAGGCAGGTGTGGGCAGTAGACCTGAGGCCCCAGTTAAGAGCAGAAGGTGTGTGATGACATCTGTGAGATGTGTCTGGGCTATTGCAGCTCGCTCTTGCCCACTGCTTGAGACAGGTTTCGGTGGGCTGGAGCCAGAGGTTTCTATGAAGGGTTGGAAGGGATGCTATGGGGTGAAGGACTTGGAGCTCAGCCAGATTTGTTTGTCAAAGGGAAGCTTTAGCCTGAAAAGTGGAAATTGAGTGACAGAGGGGGTCCCTGGGTGGCAGGGGGAGAAGGCAGAGAAATTCGAAGTAGGAAGAAGATGGATGTAATTTGACAGTGAGAACAACCAGATGTGGCTGGAAAAGGGTCTCAAATCACTGTGAACAGACACACTTCAAATGAAAATGGATTGAAAACTATAAAGGCTTTTTAGCTCAAAACAAACAGGTTCTCCATGAGCCAGATCATCCCCACTGTTAGAAGAATATGGATCCATGCAGAGGGTTTCACTCATGTGGAAGAAAACAGAGCAGCTTGGGGCCAGCAGCACTGACCCAGGGGAAGGTTGCCCCCCTCCACCCATGGGGTACAGCCCATCTCCGCTTTCACCCAACAGGCCCCCTTGGCTTTGAATAAGGCACAATTTGTTCTGCCCAAGAGGGGAGACACAGTCTGGGGGACACAGCTGCAACACCAGCAGCTCTCCCGGGGGTCCCTCTACCCTGCACCCATTGTACAGCCAGAGGCTGTGGAGGCAGCCCAACAAGCATGGCCATAGCTGAGCCCCTCAAAAACTCGAAGAACAAAGCCCCTCCAATATTTGTCCCCAGTCAAAACCAAGGCAAGGGATCTGGACTGCAGAGTCCATCTGTCATGTTCATATCACCCACAGTATTGGGGTGGTTGGGTTGGTTTTAGCCTAGGTTCCCAAAGAAACACGGCTTATACAACAGGACTGTGAGGACATGAGTCTGACAGCCCTTCCCTTCAGGATCTGTTTGCCCAGTTCTGCCTTATTTCACAAGTCTCTGTTGTAGGAAGGTCCTACGTATCACAGAAGGGGCATGTGGGACGAGGTAGAGGCTGTAGGAGTGACCTCACTGAGGAAAGCTGGCAGATAAACCAGTCACAGGATCAACACCCAGCTCTGCATCCTGGTCAGGCAACAACTGGGGTTGCACTGAGCTTTGTGCAGAGTTCATGGCTTAGACCAAAGACCTCATCTACAGGACCTGTTAACACCTCTGTTAACACCTGTTAACACAAGCTGCTGGCTTGGAGACACACTTGTCCGTCTCTCGGAGCTGCAACTAGCACAGCTTGAAGCCAACACAAAGACAAGTCAAGATATTTTGTCCAGGCTAAGGACAACATCTTGCACTGGTGTTGCCTGCCTTGTAACAGGAAAACTGGGTCAAATCTCCAGCGTTGGGGCTCCCTGCTCTGGCCACATCTACACTGACATTTCCTGCCCGATGTTCAGGATTTTCCTAGGCCACCTGAGCAACCCTTCTCCCTTCTGCACCTCTCCCTTCCAGCCACCTCCTGGAGGAGAAATTGTTGCTTGTTTGAGAAGCCCAAGCTGACTATGAGCAACCTGGTCCTAAGAGTAGCCCAATTACCTCATGGTGTGTCTCACTTACAACACAGTAACAGATGAGATGGGTGGACGACCCAGCTTTGCAGACCAAAGGAAAGGGTAGGGTTGGTCGGCTGCCTTCACTTGATATCCTGATTTCCACAAGAGCTTCTGGATCGATTTGTCTTGCTGCTGAGACCAAACTGAAGAGGTTGCACAGGGGAGCGGTTCTGAGTGAGGTAACCTTAAGATGGGCTCCAGGTGTCATGGGGATATAATGGTTGTGAACCCAGGCTCACTGTAATCCTTATGAGTGAGTGGCCTGGATTCCTCCTGCCTTGAGTGCATCTTGTCCCCATTGATACCCTCTGCTTGCCCCACCTGAGCTTGGGGCCAGGGAGTATGTGTTCGATAAGGAATCTAAGTGTGGTGGAAGGTCAGAGTACGGTAGGAGCTTTAAGACTACATGGCTTTGAAAGCCGCCTGAAAGAATCTGTCCTTGCTGGATTTTGGCCGTCTCAGAGAATGACACCCATTTTCCCTCTGAAAGAGACCCAAAGCCCGTTGTGGCGTTTAGGATTCAGATCCATTCAAAATCACCCAGGGTCTGGAGTCAGGACCTGGTGTCTGGACCACCCTTCCGTCAACTCATCTCACAAAGAGCCCTTGGGGAAACAAATGGTTCCCAGTACAACACAAAATACAGGAGAGCACACACCGCGTAATCACAGCGGAGGTAACCTCAGAGTGCCTTCAGCAGCTCTTTGCGTGCTTCTCACACCTTGTGGGCTTCTCACACCTTGTGGGCTTCTCACACCTTGTGGGTAACCCCCTGCTATACGGGAAGCCGGACACACTTTCCCAAAAGCAGCCTGTTAACCCTATGGCTCTTCCCCAGCTCTTGGCAAAGGACTGGCCCTTTGGCGTGCAGGTGTGCAAGCTGGTCCCCTTCATCCAGAAGGCCTCAGTGGGCATCACAGTCCTCAGCCTTTGTGCTCTCAGCATTGACAGGTAAGAAACACCTTCTACAGCTGCACTGCCCAGCCTGACCCACATTTGACTATAGCATGTCCCTTCATTGTAACCAAAAGGCAGACTGCAGGGCGGCTTGGTCCCAGGCCAAATTCAGAGATGGGGACAGGGTGCTGTCATGTAGAGTTGAAATCCAGCAGCAGCTGACTCTGGTGACATGTAGAGTTTAAATCCTGCTGGGAAAGGTTGAGGGGAGGATCATGATGTGCTGGAACAACTGCTGGGGTGGTAGGGAAGGGTGGCACCTCCCCACGGGCAAGCAGACATTGGCCAAGGGCAGCTACCATGACATTCATCCATTGAGCCCCTGTTTCTGATCTCTCCCATTCCACTGAAGGGGGAGGTTCAGGGGTGGAGGGGGAAGGCATAACGGAAGGGACCTTTGGGGACAACTCTAATCTGTACCTTCTTGGCCCCTTCCTGATGGTTGCTTTTCTCCAATCTGCTCCTGTTTCTTTCCGACGTGTTGGACAGGTACCGAGCAGTGGCATCCTGGAGCCGGATCCAGGGGATAGGAATCCCCATGTGGAAGGCAGTGGAGGTGATGTTGATCTGGGTAGTGGCCATTGTGCTGGCAGTCCCTGAAGCTATAGCTTTTGACATGGTGGAGCTCAGCTACTGGGAACGACACCTGTGGGTGTGCATGCTTGCCTCCGAACAGAAATCCAGCTTCATGATGGTATGTACTCTGTCCCACTGCAGCTGCAGTGCGAGGGAGAGAGAGACACAGGCAGCCAGGGCATCCTCCCTCCTTGATTAGAGCAGTAGATGCTTCTGTAGATGGCTTCTTCTAGCCATCGGGGTGAACACAGGGAGAGCAGTATCAGACAAAGCACAGAAGACCCACCATTGTAGGGACATGAGGCAGACTTGCTTTGAATGTGGGGCCAGAAAACAGGCAGCTGGTCTTTAAGCTGTGTCATGTCTTCACCATCCACATCAGAAGGTCGTGATGAATCTCGGGAAGCTCCAGAGCATGCTATGCTGTCCCATCAGGCCAAAGAGAGTCTCCACAACCAGTTTGCACGGGTAAACAGTATCACAGAGTCAGCTAAGGGTGAGCAAGGGAATGAAGACCCTTACAAAGCACCAGAACCGATCCCACTGTGTCTGCCACATAAGCTCCTTCCGACTGTTTCTTGCACAAGAGTGCTAGATTGGACTGGCAGCCAGATGTAAACCAGCCCTTACTTCTTAGGTTAAACATGCACCAGCCTTGGGGGAAGATAATCCCAGGTGCACTTAGCAGAGGAGCTGTTGCACCTCCACACATCAGAAGCATCTGGTACGGGCCAGCACCGCAGTTCGTGCCCCAGTTACCCCCTCTTTCCCCAGTTTCCAGTTGCTCTTTCTTTTGCATGCAGTTCTACCGTGATGTGAAGGACTGGTGGCTTTTTGGCTTCTATTTCTGCCTCCCCTTGCTATGCACTGGCATCTTCTACACCCTCATGTCATGCGAGATGTTGAGCAAGAGAAATGGCATGAGAATTGCTCTGAATGACCACATGAAACGGGTAAGAAAACCAGGAGGGCAGAAACTCTGATATTTCCCAATCCGGGAGGGAGCACTGTCAAAGGGGAGAACACGCACCTGTACCTGTAAAGGACACGTTTGAGCTGACATAGCCTCACAGCGGTCAACGGACATTGGGACGTTGATGCAGATGCGTGGATGAAACTAGGGAGATGGGCATTCAGCTCTACAGTCTCCAGTCTCAGGGACAACCCAAACCACCAGCCTTATGGCCATGGACCAGCTTGATTTTCAGTTTCTTATGGTCAGTTATCTCTGGCTGTGCTGTGCCAGCCCAGATCACACCATGCTGGACCAAATGCTGAATGTACCGTATCAGAGACAAGGCGTGCGGGGAAAAGAATAGTCCACTGTCCCCTCCCACACTTTGCAGAATGATCCCTTCAGGCAGACCAGCTGGTTGTCACCATAATATAGTGTGAAGGGTGGATGGATGAGGCCCCCATGTCCCAGGGAGCAGCACCCCAGCAACGTCACCAGGAGCAATGGTGGGAAGGGGCGTGAAGGAATCTGGTCCATATTGTGCTGCTGGCCATCAGATTACAGAAATTACTTGAAGGGCCCTTACTCAGCATGGGGAGATGATGCTTTGCTCCACTCGCTCTCCGGTGCTCAGCCAGACCATCCCTTCTCTCCTGCCCACCTTCTCTTTGCAGCGCCGGGAGGTGGCCAAGACTGTGTTCTGCCTTGTGGTGATCTTTGCGCTCTGCTGGCTGCCGCTCCACCTCAGCCGCATCCTCAAAAAGACTATCTATGACCAGACAGACCCCAACAGATGTGAACTGCTCAGGTAGGGGCATCAGCAGGAGGGCTCCATGCTGGGAGCCCCTGCGGGCACTGGCAGAGGCTTTGCTGGGCTCATTGCAGGCTGGCGGAGTTGCCTTCCAAACGCCGTTTCAACAGCTCCTTTCTAGATGGCGTTGCTCTCCTGACAGGCACAGAGAAAGGGTGCGGGAGACCATAAGAACAGAAGAAATTAAATTTTGCAGTGCCTCTATAAAGCTATGGGTTAAAGAGGTCTCCTGGGCAGAGAAGGATTCCCTGCAGGGCTGAAGGGACTGCATCATGGCGGAGGGCTGTGCACACTTTCTGCCACTTGGCAGGTGCCTGTCTTCCCCTCTCCTCTTTACCCGTCATGCCAAAATCTGGTTTGGGCCAGACACTGCTACTGTGCTTGAGTTTGAGAACATCAAATTCACCAGGGGAAATCGGATCTCCTGCTTTCGGTTTTCTCAGGAAATACTCCTTGCAGGAAAAAGTGTTGGGCAATTGCCCAACTGCAGGAGAGACTGTTTTGTGCTCACCTCTATGTTGTCAGTCACTGGCCCTCCACAGAAGCAGGTTCCTGGGCCAGGCAGTTTGCAGGCAATTTGGAAATCCTCCCTCAGGTCTCCACTCAGTGAGCTTCTAACACGTCTGCCCTCTTCCCTCCCGCCTCAGTTTCCTCCTAGTGATGGATTACTTCGGGATCAACATGGCCTCCCTCAACTCCTGCATCAACCCTGTGGCTCTCTACTTTGTCAGCCGGAAATTCAAGAACTGCTTCCAGGTAGGGTTGACCCCTCCAGAGCTCCTGGCTGTGGTGATGGTTCCCAGACACTGGTCCCAGGGGCATAAGCTCCCACGGACCGGGCACGGTACAGCCAGAGGCACCCCCATTGCAGTGGACTTCTGTGCCTACGAGATGAGGGGAAAGCGGGAGAGTGGTTTGGCAAACAAACCCCGCAAGCCGCGGCAGAGACGGGTCTGGACCTGACAGCTCCTGGCTCCCAGACAAGTGCCCCATCAGGGACACGCTGGGACTGCCAGCAGCCCACAACAGGCCCCTATTTGCTCATATACTGATCATATTTCTCCTTCCAATTTTTCCCCCTGCTAGGTGTCTCTCTTCCCAGCTTCGAGTACACTAGAGCTCGCTGCCCTGCTATGGGGAGGGTTTTGCCAGGGCAGGACCTAGGACAAGCCAAAAAAGTCCTTGTCATTCTGGATCAGAAGCATCCCCACAGACCATCACACCAGGGGTGTGATGGGGCTGCTTTAAACTTTGAGCCCAAGTTATGTGGAGATAATTTTCAGGAGTAGAAGAGCCCTGAGAAAGGAAGAAGATGGGATGGGATGGGATGG
>VZTL01076737.1:0-21469 GCA_013400535.1 Scopus umbretta | reverse complement strand
GGCTGCGGCCGGGCCGGTTCGTCGCCTCTCGGCAGCGTTTGGCCCCCGGCCTGTTGGTGCCGGTGCTGCTGGCCCCTGCCCAGGCACGGGCTGTGGCCGGGGGGGCGGGGGTCCCTCGGGAGGTGTCAAGCTGCTTTGAAGTGGCATCCAGTTTTGCCTTTTTAGGAAAGCAGATTGGCTTTCCTCTTTTTCTTCCCCCCCTCTTTCCTTTTTTGACTACTGTACAACCTCGGGGCTGCGTGAAAGTACGTCACCAAGTCACTCACGCTGCGGATAGGAGGCTTGCCAACCACCGGCGCTGTGTGCACCCAAGAGGGCAGCTAACGAGTCTCCCATGGGAAGCGTTCTCCATGCAGTTGGTGGATTGAGCGCAGAAAGTCAAGTGTCGCAGCGTGACTGGGGCTGCAGTCGGCCTACTGCCTGCCTGTCTGGTTCAGGGCTCCGAAGAGCGGTACCGGAGGTCCCATGGGGTAACGCGGGAAGGCAGTCACGCTCCCGGCCGATCTCGTGGCTGGTAGGGAATGGGAGAACGCGAAAGGTGCAACAGGTGCTGCTTGTAGGAGGAAGTTGCTTTATTACTTGGCAATCCTGGATCTGCGAAGAAACAGCAACCTGAACCACGAGAGAAGGCATTTCGTTTAGTAGGAGTTTAACCCACAACCGTACATACGTTCCTGATGCTGTACCAGCTTTTGCTGTGTTTCTTTACTCTTGCGCTCTCAGTGAGGCTGAGCTGGGCTAGCAAGTTTGGAAAAGGAGTTTCCAGTCTTTTCACAGCTCCTAATGCTCTCTGCCTCCAGGTCTGGGGCTGCTTGGTCATCACCTTGTTCCCCAGCTGCAGAGGTGCCTCTTAACCTCGATGCTGCTATTGCTTCCAGCGGTGCTACTATTGCCTCTGTGTATCCCTCCTCCGTCCCGGTGGAAGGACCATGCTTCTCTATTTTGCTCACTTGCCACGAATGGTGGCTTCAGGAAGGGGGAGGTGATCAACATGACAGGACCTACCCATCCTCCATCCCGAGGTGGGCCTTCACAGAATAAGCCTCGCTTGTAGCCACAACTCTCTTCTATTGTTGGGTTGATTACAGGGCACTCCCCTCAAAACCCCGGAGCGCTCTAGGAGGTGCTGTTCCTGCTTCAGTAGATGGTGTCCTTCTCATGCTGCAAGATACGGTAATACCCGAAAGCTAAACCTTCATCCTAAAAACTCTAAGGAAACTTCCTATCTTAGCAAGTCATCAAGTATCCTTGGTGCTTGTGGTGGCAGGCAGGACTTCCAAGTCAATAGTGCTCCTGAGTGCTGCTATGTGCTTGTTACAGTCAACCCCTGGGGAGGTGCATTTCATCGTGAGTGTATTTCATACTGTAATTTCAATATAGCGCACCTTGTTCTTCAGGTTTAGATGTAAATGTAAAACCTGATCTGGTTTGCTTTTGGATTCCTCTGGTTTACAAGAACACCAGTTAGAAGGTTGTTATATTCACATGGGCTCACTTTTGGTAATTTTACCACTTCTCAGCCTTTACTGATTTGAACACGTTGCAATCCGCAGTCCGTGTGTCAGCCTCAGCATCATTACTCTGTGGATGACTGTGGCAGCAGAAGAGGAAGATTAAAAATGGGACACCTAAAAAAGGTCTCACTTTATTTAAGGACTTAAAGGAAGTTTCAGTGGATGCACTGTACGCCTCAAAAGGCATAAAACACCCCCACTCATCAGCCTGGCTTGGTCATCCCCAAGACAATCCATCCCCAAGGTGACACAGAGGCGACCGTTCCCTTGCCTGCAGTCTCATTTGTTCTCGGCTGAACTGACTACGATCTTTTATTGACCATCTTTCTGCAGCAGTCCTGTTTGGCAGTCTGTCTGGCAGCACTGTGCAGTCTGACAGGATATCTTGTGTAATAAAAAGTTAGGAAAGAGAACTGCTGGATGGCGCCTTCAAGAACCCGTGCTTCAAAAGGTGATGATTGTTGGAGTACAGATTATTTGGGACTCATTCTCTCATATGTTCCTGTAATTTGTAGTATCTGTATCTCCTGTGCTGACTTTTTTTTGTCAGGCATAAAATTTCAGGCTTATATGTAGCATAGCTAAAGTATACAGAATTTATATAGGAAAAAAACGCTTCACTGATTAAAACCAGGTGTAGTTATGCCTGTTATACCCATTTACAGAAGCTGATTTACATCAACAGAAGACCTGACACAGCTTTTACCTGTCAAATATTTGTACCCACGTGGCAAAGCTTGAGACCGTGCACTGTGTGCTTCTACAAGGTGAGTCCCCCAAAGTGGGGGAGAGAGGTTTACAGTTTTCCTGATGACAGCTACCTTCTCAGCCGCGTCACCGTTGAGATGGAATGCGTTGCTCTCTAAATGACAGCCCGTCAAAACGAGAACGGAGTGCTAAAATTGATTTCAGTGGGATTTACATTGTCTTGAACCTTTGGTGAGGTGCACCTTAGATTGCTTGTGACTGAGGTGGTATAAATAGTTAGCTATATATCTCTATATATCTAGTATAGCTAGACTTGGCTGCCTGGTGTGAACAAAGGCTGAAGGATTTGGATCAGAGAGTACAAGGGCTCTTTCTGCAATGGCATGTATCATGCTGATAAAATGTCTACCTCCTCCTCTCCTGTCTTGGGCTGCAAAGCAAAAGCTTTCCCTCAGCATGGCTCCACAGAGGGGACGCCCTGCTTGATCCACCTGATAACCTTCTATGATGAAGTGACTGGCTTGGCGGATGAGGCAGTGGATAATGTCTGCCTGGACTTCAGTCAGGCTTTTGGCACTGTTTCCTGTAACACCTTCACAGAGAAGCTGATGGTGTGTGGGCTGGATGAGCAGACCGTGAGGTGGTCTGAAGACTGGCTGAACTGCCAAGCTCAGAGAGGGATGATCAGTGGCATAGTCTAGCGTCTAGTAACTAGCGGTGTACCCCAGTCAATACGGAGTCCAGTCCTGTTCAACATCTTTATTAATGAGCTGGATGATGGGGCAGAGTGCACCTTCAGCAAGTTTGCAGGTGACACAAAACTGGGAGGAGTGGCTGATATGCCAGAGGGTCGTGCCACCATCCAGAGGGACCTTGGCAGGCTGGAGAATTGGGCTGACAGGAACCTCATAAAGTTTAACAGGGAGAAGTGCAAAGTCCTGCACCCGGGGAAGAACAAACCCACGCACCAGTACATGCTGGGGGGGTGACCAGCTGGAAAGCAGCTTGGCAGAAAAGGAGCTGGGGGTCCCGGTGGACACCAAGTCGAACATGAACCAGCAAAGTGCCCTTGCTGCAACAAAAGGCTAACAGTATCCTGGGCTGCGTCAGGAAGAGGGTTGCCAGCAGGTCGAGGGAGGTGATCTGTCCCTTCTAGTCAGCACTGGGGAGCCCACATCTGGAGTGCTGGGTCCAGTTCTGGGCTCCTCGGGGCAAGACAGAGATGGACCTTCTCATAGTGGAGAGAGTCCAGCAAAGGGCCACAAAGATAATTAAGGGACTGGAGTATCTCTCCTATGAGGAAAGGCTGAGAGAGCTGGGACTGTTCAGCCTGGAGAAGAGAAAGCTCAGGGGCGTCTTATCAATGTGTATAAATATCTGAAGGAAGGGTGCAAAGAAGATGGCGGCAGACTCTTTCCACTGGTGTCCAGTGACGGGACAAGAGACAATGGGCACAGACTGAAACACAGGAGTTTCTGTCTCAACAAGGAAAAAACTTTTCTGCTGGGAGGGTGGTCAGTTACTGGAACAAGTTGCCCAGAGAGGTTGTGGGGTCTCCAGCCTGGAGATACTCAAAAGCCAGCTGGACATGGTCCTGGGCAACTGGCCCTAGGTGACTCTGCTTGAGCAGGGGGTTGGATCAGGGACCTCCACAGGTCCCTGCCAACCTCAGCCATCCTGTGATTCTGTAATTCTGTGAGCTGCCTGTGTGAACATTTAGTTCTGACGTAGTTCGGTCCTAGTTTCGTTTGGCGTAAAGGAAATTTATTTTATTTTTTTTAAGTTACAGAGCAGATTCAGCTCTTTTCCTCTCTTGTCAATGGGATGCGATTCATTTAGAGTCAGGGCTTCTACACCTGTGTCAAGCAGAATAAATGGGAGGGAAGGACAGCCTTTTTGTTTATTGTACTTCACCACGTGTTGCATTGTAACCCGACTCATTAAAGACTCGTTAACATCCATTATACTTATGACTGCTTTGTAAACAATGCTAATTCAATAGGACTTCAGAGCCTAATTCCCTCTAGAGTCCTTTGTAACTCCTAGCCATGACTTTCTATCTGAAGTGGAAAAGGGGACCCCTGTGAGAGATTTATGGGCTCTGCCAAGCCTGCTAATTTAGTAACGGCCAGAGTTCAAGCATGCTATTATTACAAACCCTCAGGATTGCACCTAATGTGTGGGTTAGGAACTGAAAGGACTTCTTTTCAGCAAAGTGATAACCTTTGGGTCAGTTCAGCTTTGCTCTAACTTCCCAGAGATCGAGTGGACCAAGCACTACTCCCTGTTACACTGACTTCCAGGGAAATACTTCTGAAATGTCCCCTTGTTGCTAACTCTGAGAGATTTGCAGTGTTGGGACTGCGTTACGGACAGGCTGCGTCCAGCTTTTTAAGTCTAAATGTTGGGCTTGTAACAGTCACAGTGGAAGGAAACACAGAAAAGAGATGTTCAGTGATGGGACCCATCCCTTCATTTCCCTTCCTCTCTAGAAACAGTGAGGTAGCATCAGCGGTCTTGCGTGTTACACTGGTGGCTGGCTATTGTGAGGTTTATCCAGCGTCAGCTTGTGGCAAACAGGATAAATGTAAGATCTCAGAGACTTTGTGAAGGTATCTAAAGTCAAGTCTATACTGTGAAATAAAAAAGAGAAAGGGACTGATGCCTTGCAGCCCCATCCAGTTGCCTCTTGCAGCTTCATTACTGCTGAGTGGGTGGCCTTCCTACCGGCTCTTTTTCTTGGATGCTGAGTGGTCCTTGTTGCTGAAGGCAGAATCATCACTTGTTTCACTAAATGTTAGCACCAAACCCCGTAGTTGCTCTGAGTAACCTGGTGTCTTGCGACTTGTCTCATTTATTCAAAGAGAGAAGAGATGGATATGACCAGAAAGGAAGGTCTGGGACATGCAGCTGAGAGGCACTGTTCTCTTTAGCTGCTGCAATAAGGTAACGTTACAAGAGTTAAAGGCATTCCATTGCTATCTGAGTTTTTGTTCTGTAAAAGTCCTGCATTTCTTGCTGAGCACTGAATGGTGCCCTGCTTCTGGAAAGTTTAGTCTGTCCTTCAAGTAAAGTTCTTTGTCTTTGAACACTGCCCTCTCCTGTTTGTGAACTCATGGCCCAAAGGCAATCCCAGAGGTTGTGATAACATGTGAAGATCCTACGAATTTCTCAAAACCAAGTGTGAAACTAGATTGCATGTCCTGGCTTTAAAATAATCACTTCTTGCATGTGTACACCTTTGGTGACAGCAAGGTGAGACCTCTTTTGCTACACAGGCAAAACATGACTATTAAAGACAAAGACCTCCTTTAAAAGCTGCCAAAGTATTTTGGGTAAGCATCATCCCCTGCTCGGCCTGTTCTTTGATTCTTCCCTAGTGCGCCACTATCTCATGTCAGAGAGAGGGTAATGGAGCTCTGGCCCAACCTTGTAGGGCCATTCTTCTACCAAAACTGGGAAGATCTGACATAGGGGTATCAGATGGTGACCAAATATTTCTTGGATAAGTCCCCCTTTATGGGTAAAGTTAAGAGTATACAGCATCCAGAAGTCACAAGCCAAGCCCCCAGACTGGTAAGATGAGTGAAAAGTCAGGACCTTCAAATTGTCAGCAATAATAATAAGCCATCAGAAGGTGGATTACTTCTGTGGGTTTCTATTGTTGGTTTCTCCTTCTCCAGCCTTTATGCTGAGGTTTTCAAGCAGTCCACATAACGGTTAGAGTAGAAAAGTAATTTTTACAAAATATCTGGATCCTGAAGCAGAAGTGTAAACCACCAAATACCATGAGAACTGCTAAATTAAACCAGGATGTTTCTAGAAACACTAGAAAGGGTGTCTGTGCTAGATACAGTGCCACCACTTTTCATTTCATCTGGCTCATTTTTTAAACTAACTATACCAGGCTGGGTAGACATACCCGTGTCCCCTCTGGCTTTTTTGATGGAAGGTTGTTCTACATGCCGTAAGAGTGTGTAGCCACCTCATGCACGGTCTCAGGGTCCATTCTTCCTTCACATTCATACCCCACCCCGTTAATGGCGCAAAGGAGTGTCGCTGGGCACCCAGTCTGTCATGAAGCTTTGGACATTAGTTACCACTTTTTCTAATAAATTGTGGTTTGGGATGGGATAGGGGTAACAAAGCATGAAAATACCAGTGCCAGAAAGGAGAGATAGGAAGAGTTTGTCAGTGCCAAGCACTGGAATCACATAGTCCGTTCGACCGATCTGGCGTTGTTTCGTTGAAGCAATTATATATCTGGCCTTGATATTAAAAGTACTAATTTCTTCACTGTTATGTTATATACATATGTGAAGACTGACATAAAATGGAGATCGAAATGGCATAACCGTGCCCCATGGCACATGTGGCTGACAAGACAGGAGGGAGCGGAGAATCAGTTCCACCATTTGCTCCTTGGAAGGAGGAAACACCCCGATTCTTCCACAGCCCGCCTGTGGTGCCTTAGGTGGGCATCATTAGATAAAGAAACAGCATTGCCTGTATTGCTTGTCACCAGGAACTTTTAAAAAGTAGCTTAACGTCGAGGGGTGCTAACACTCCTAGCAAGCAGGGAGGTTTCTTTTTCACCTTCCAATACAGGAGCACCTTCACTGGGGAGGGTGCTCAGCCCTTTCCTCGTCTAAGGTTTGATAGCTTTGTGGGAAACTCTGGGGAGATAAGGGGTTGGCTACTGCCCTCTAGTGACCTTCACCATGGTCTAAGGTCTCTAATTCGCTTTCCCTTTTTCTAATGAAGCTGCTAAAAATTAGCTTTGTGTGTGACCAGATGCATGGACTTCTCTAATATGAAACAGTGCCTGATTCACGAGATCTCGGGATTTACAGCAGGTGACAGTATGGACCGTCCCTAGTGCGGACACCGGTTGGTACATCTCTAAAAATACAGTTAATGCAATCCAAGCATGCTATGTCAGTCCTTTATATTATCACCTAAGTCGGTTCTTTCCCAATTCTTTACAAATTGATATACCTTGCTTTGAATAAGCTTATTGGCAGATTTTTTTTCCTTCAACAAAAACATCGCAGCATTTAAAGGACTGCCTTTTAATAATAAGCAAGTCACCCTCCTTTCAAAATAACAACAACGACAACTGGTGGGAAACGCTCTAGCATATAAATCATTGAGAAACAGAATATTTGGTTCAAATACTAGTTAAGTAGTAGGATGTGTGCTTTTTCACTCAAGTTATTGATTCAAAATGCTAGGTTTCCTGACTAAGTTCCCATCAAGTTTTACCTAATGCAAGTGCTGAGCAGAGTCCTGCTGTTGGCATTAGAGGGCAGTCTTGAGGGTTTATTTGATTTTTTGTGTATAAATCTGGCTAGGATAAAATTTAAAGCAGGCTAGTAGATGGCTATTTTTGCTCTATTACCCAGGCTGAATGCAGTACAGTCAATTAAGAAAAACTGTCTCATTAAGTCTGGTGCCTAGCTGTGTTGCTCATCAGTGAACATCAACAACCATGGGTTAGGGACACCTGAGTAGTTCTGCAGGTAGCATGGCTGCAGTTACGAGATCCTCAGAGCAACAAGTGTGTTGATCTAATTGGCCTGTGTAATAAGCACACAAGGAGAGAGAGTCACCTTTACTTTTATCTTCACACATATGAACAGTGCAGCTCATTTGCTCTGTCATGCCTTTTGTGCTCTTGCTTCTAGGCCAACGAACGCTGCTTACTATCATCTTTCGGTACAACAGCTTCATATTTCGTCACTTTTCCTTCATAATTATGTAGGACAAAGGTTACAAAAGTTCTTGGCATCTACCATATGATGTAGGAGGAAACCATCAGCAGCAAAGAGTCTCTTGTGTAATCTACTGATATTTTCGGAGATATGCTTGGGTAATAAAATGTTTGCTTTATCTACTGATCAGACTGCTTTCTATAGAGTAAAAAAAGCCTGTTGTAAAGAAATGTCTTTGAGGCAACTTTATAAAATCAAACCTTACAAAGCTGTGAGGACAATTTGCAAAGCCCAGATTTACATGACCTATAAGGAAACGTTCTGGCGCAAATAGAAAGCAAATGATTTTTCATTAACATGAGATTGCCAGAGGATAGTGACTCACCATTCAGCTGAGGGAAGAGGAAGAGTAAAAAAATATGAGTGGAAAAAATGGTGAGCTAGGGGACAGCATGTTTCAGATCCTGAATCACTTCTGTATAAGCCATGCTGACAAATACTTTGTTTTCTGAGGATTGCTGCAAATTCAACATCACTTGTCTTGAAATTATGTTATATGGTCCTAAAAATAGCTTGGTTTTTCCAGTGATTTCCCTAAGATGTCAGCAAAATATTGGCTATGAGAAGCAATGATCTACCCACATCTCCATGGAAGATTCTGCTGCAATACAGTACTTTAGAAAACTGCATCCTCTCAATTTCTATGATTTTCAGTGTGTCCTAGGTATCTTGGAAGATAACTCCATTTATGGCTGATAATTGCAGAGGTAGGAAGGTCTCAAGTCCCCTGGCCTGACAGTTGGACCACTCAAAAAGGTGAATAGGGATCTCGCCAAGTGCTGTGCCAACAGAGTGGATTGTTCCTGGTAATGGGCTAAAGCAGCATCTTTAGGGTAACTTCAGGATCCCTATAATCTGGCTTAACCTGAGTCAGGCTGTTTTTTTCCCCCCTGGTCTCCTGACAGTCTCCTTCCCCTGCTGCCGCATAGATCTGTGCAGAAGGAACCTGATAAGAGTTTTTCCCACTTATCTGTGTCATACTATTCCAGCAAAAGCCAGGAATCTGGAAAACCCTGATTTTCACTAAAATCAGCCCATGGCAATACCTTTTGATACTAGGTAGAGAGGAATCTCTTAGGTCTCTTTAGGAGTGCAGCATTTGAAATGTGAAAATCCCGGTCACTTTGGACGAATAGCTGCTCCAGATGCATCAGTCAGTCTGCAGTATGCCTAACAGCTCTGATAACAACCGGAAAGTCCAAGGAGAATTGTCCCAAACTCTTGGAAACCTAATAAATGGAAGCAATAGACTCTGCTGCTGCCCAAGCGCATCCCATGCTGTCATTTCTGCGGAGGCACTTGCAGGTGTTTGGCATACAAGGCAAACGTACAGGACCAGCATACTGCGCTTCAACAGAGTGTGCGCTGCCCGCTAAAACTACACAGTAGAAAGAGCTCGTCTCAGGGAACAGCATCTCAGCAGCTTTCTCCAGTGTTATAACTGGCCTCTTCCTCCCTTTGGAGACCGTGGTCTGCAGAGCCCCGTTTCTTCAGACGGTCTTCCCTCTGCCCTGCTCCTGGTTGCCAATGCGCACCACCTGGGCAGAAGGAACCTTACAATAATTAACAAGTGGTAAAACTGAATTGAATCTAATCCTCGCGCCTGAATCATCCCAAGTTACCCCTTCTGCCTAGTTTGACTGCTGCCAATCCCATGTGAAGAAACCAGGTGAGGAAGGAGTCCTGTTGCAGCAGATCTGACTTACAGGGCTGGGCTGGGTTGCACAAGCTCCCGCTCCGGCAGGGAGGCCAATGGGAGCTGCCAGCAGCTCACCCCACTGCTCAGCTAATTGAATAACAAGAGAGAAGGGTGATGAGAGATAAAAATTAAAGCTGGGTAACTGGTGTTTAAACAGTGAAAGTTTTTCTCTCCCACCTGCTCAGGTCTGTGTAACAGCTGTTTGTAAATGGTGAACTCGCCGGGCTGCTTGGTTGGTGCTGGCTGCTTGCTAGCTTCTCTTAGCACAGAGTCCCAGTCTGAGGAAACTACCAAAACACTGCAGATCGGCAGAGAGGAAATGCTGCCTGTTATTAACAAGGCACCAGGGAAATTTCTACAACCATTTTATACTGGTGGAGTAAATCACGTTTAGCACCATTCACAGGTACACAGGATACCCAGTAGCAGATGTAAAAGGATAAGAGGTTGACTGGGAAGGGAAGATCATCAAGTTTCCCAAGACGACTATTTTCCCAGCATCTTCCTGTCATTTTCCATTCCCTTTCTGTCCTCTCTTTTGTGCTTTGGAATCCCTCCCTCCACTTCTCTGTCCTCTTACCCGTGGCCAGCATGTACTTAAGCAGTCTTCTGCATATCGCCATTTCCTCTTGCTAGTGTTTTCATGGAGGTGGAAGTGATGACTTTTTGTGTTGGACCTGTGATCAAAACCCTATAGCAATCACGAATTTGCTTCACGATTAGGGATGCTGGCTGTCCGAAGATGCTATCGTAGAAACAGGTTATTAATTCAGCATGCGCCTTTGCAGGTTGTTTTTACTTAGAGCGTGCTAACCTGCGTCTGTCTGAGAAGAATTTGGTTTGAAATAATAACGGGAAAGCATGTGGCTGTCTGCTATGACGGTACTCAAGAGCAAATACGCCGTGAAGAGCACCGGCAAGCAGCACGGGCAGTGCCGCGAGAGATGCATTTCTGTGCATCTGCTGTGTAAAACAGGAGCGCTGCTTGTGGGTTCAATTCTGTTCTTAATCCCCATGCATCAGTATAAAGTCAACTGCAAAATAAACAGAACTTGACATAAAATCAGAAGGGGCATGTGAAGTAATGTTGACATGTTTTTCCTTTTTGAGATATTTCTGTAGCGTGCGTCAGCTGATTTTTCTTGTAATGCTTCAAACTGGCTGAAAGCTAAAAGCATTAATGAAACTGCAAGTGAAATTAGGAGAGTGCAGGGTTTTGTTTTTTTTTTCCTTTTCGTACCTCCATCTGTAGTAAATGTATCTTTATTTAAAATGTCATGTTAGCCAGATGACATTGCTCTGTAGGATGGGAAGGAGACTGTCAAGAAATACGTTGATGAACTAGTAGCTTAATGAACACTAAGGGGCTATGAAGGAGGATTAAAATACTTAGGGTATTAATTTTATATTACCATCAAGGAAAAAATCTGTGCTGCCTTCTTGACCATTCTGACAGGAGTGGGGGACAGGAGAAGTGAGTCCGGGATGTACATGAGAGGCTGGATGGACACAACTGTACCTGATGGCACCTGGAACAGGGTTGTTTAATTCTAAATTTCAACTGTGCTATTTTTATTAAGCAGTGATTTTCAACCACAGTTTTGTAAGTCCCTGCACTGTAAGTTCTGTTACTTGGTTCTTCACCTAACCTTGGCCTACGGATATTTCCCTTTTTATATGATAAACACAAATTCCAGCTTTTTCTTACACTGGGTATACGGACTAAATACGCTGACCACACCATTCTGCTACTGGTGTTGGCACTGGAGCCTTTAGGCGTATTTTGATCGTGGTCAAGAGAAGTCCTTTAGTGTGATCGGCCACATCAGCTACTCTAAAAGATATATACTGGGTACTCTTCCAGATGTACAGACTGATTCAATACACATTACGTGCTAGTTGTTATTGGTGGGGGTGACCCCGGCGTTGTCTTTTCAGGCAGGGTCTCTGGTCCTTTATTTATGGCCTTTATTATTTTTTCTGCGTGAGCTGGCATTGCTGCCACTTGCCTCTCCGTGGGTGCTTCTCCAGCCATTCCCAGTCTGTTGCAGACCTGGCCTTAGGAATCGCCCTAGACATGGCATTCACTTTTACGATGTAAATGTGTATGTGGGATTGTTATTATTATATTATCATTTTAGACTTTCTCTGTGTGAGGATGTTGCCTGGATGCCCCTCTCCTGAGTACGCAGGCTTGGCAGCTGATACTGCAGGTGCTGACATGCGGGTATAGGCATTGCACCGTGCAAGGCAATGAGCAGAAGGAGGAAAGGGGCCATGGCTACACCTCACTCTCCATCCTGGGTGTTCCATTTCAGACCAAACCTAATTTTATTCCACAATCACTGTTCCTTTTCACTCCAAAATAGTCAATGTGAATATACTGGAGTCATTCCATTAGCACCAGAGGCATTAAATTATGTCTCTGATGGCAGTGAAAGCCTCTGTTTTCACTTGATGGCATGTTCAGTGTATTTAACGTTTTCCTTGCATGTTCATCAGTACAAACTTTCTCTGTTAATGATGACACTAATTTTTGCAGTGAATAAATATTTCTTTCCAGGAAAAATGTGACTTTATTGTTTAAGGCAGCTAACATCTGAAGAACGCTGTGCTTTTTCAGATATGTGTGGAATCAACAAGTTAAATTCACCTCTGCTGTATTGCTTCTGAACTTAGTGAATTTATGGTATGGGTAAATCTCAGCAAATGTTTCTGGGCTGCTGTTGATCTGCTCTGGTCTTTAACCTCAGTGTTACAAAAATCTCTGAAATAGGTCTTTGGGATCTGTCTGGTAACAGAGAGAGATTTCTTCTTTGTTCACAGCTACTGAGTACATGAAAGACTGCTTGAGCTGCAACAATATCTTCTAATGCTGATGTTCAAGCACAAGCAATTGCCAGAGAGGTGCCAGAAGGAGAAAGATCCGTAAGAGATCCAAAAGCCCAGGAATGTGTACCATGCAGCAGGGCATGGTGCAGGGAGCCCACAGGTAGCACTATCTGGGATGTATGCTCCCCAGTGCCCTATGGAGGTACCAGCTCGTGTCTGGGAAGCAGCAGAAGCTGTGAGCCAGGTCAGGCATCTTGGTACCGTGCTACATGGCACATTTGGGACATCTGAGAACTTTTAATGTGGTACCACTCAGGGGACAGCGATGCAAGAGCAGCTCATGGTCTTTTAGAAATGTTATTGCAAATACTCAACTTCTTTTTTGTTTGGGTTTGGTTTTTGTTTGTGGTTTGGTTTTGGGGTTTTTTTTGTGAAGCTATGGGAGTCCAGAATCAAAAAAGAAGCAGCTTTTGTTCATGACTTTTATACAGACATTCTTCACTGGAAGTTGTCTTGTTTACCAAGCCATGGTACATACCTTCTCTTTCATTCAAAGCACTTTTTTATTTGCCGCTGTTGTGTTATCAGGCAGCTGGAGCGGGAGATAAAGTACGGCCTCAGGCAAAACAGGTAAAGGGAGAAGGAGGAAGACGACATTAAAAGAAAATTTAGGAAGAGAACCAGACTGATTTTCTTGATTAAATCTATTATACTAAGGCATAATCTTTCCAAGAAGATGCATTAACAGAGTCATCTTCAAACACCCTGGACAGTAAGCTCAAGGGAGTACTGTAGGGAATTGTCCAACCCTGGTGAAAGGGAGAAGTAAATTGCTTAATAAGCAGTCCTTCATTTGTAATCCTTATTAAATTTTACCCTAATCACTGAGCATTAACAGCAGCGGCTGTGATAGCAGAAGTCATACATTTTTTTCAGGTCAGACAGTTCTCCTGCTTTTTCTGAGAACTTAATTTTCCAGTACTATTTTGGGAGTTTGGGTGCCTTTATTTAGCAGTGTACATTATAGTCTCCAGACACACAGAAGTGTATTTTGTAATAAGCTTGCTGAAGGCAAATTGCCAGTATTCACTATCCATTAGATGTATTGTCAGAGAGTTCAATACTTTTAGAAATTTATAGCCAGCTAAGCTCAGCTACTTGTTTAAGTATGTTGCTAAATAAGACTGCATTTAAGATTGTTCCTTTTCTAGTAGAATTTGTACTCTTAAATCAGTTTGAAAAGTTTCTCAGTGAAGTGCTTAACTTGATAAGCAAATAGCTGAACAGCTAAATAAGCTGTTACTGAGGGACTTTTGTTTTCCTGTGGTTCTTGGAAAAGAACACGCAAGAAAGGTGATACAATCTGACCTCTAAACATGCTGTGAAGATTGGTAAACAATCCAGAGTATCTCCCACAGAATGAGGAAAGCTCTTCCAATAGATACTGGCTTGTTGCAGCAGTACTGAGTCTAGAATAAAAAGTGGATTTGAGTTTTTCCACTATTTGACCTAATTTTTACTGTCTTTTTGGCAGCAAATGGTGTTTTCTCTATCTGACCTTTCTGGTATTTGTGAGCTGCATTTGAGGAGGAGCTTTGAGCCTCACCCCAGGTGTCCCACTGGAGAAGCAGAGCCTTGGCCTTTCAGTTAATCACAGGGACTCCCTGTGCAATGCTTGGGGTAACTCACATCACTCAAAACAGGATCCAGAGATGAGACACTTCTGTCCCACAGCTCAGTGGTTACTCCCACCAGGCACAGAGGAGGCAGTACCTTCCTTCCAACACCAGTGCACCAGTGCCTGCTTTCCTTTGGGTAGCTTTTCCTGCATGTTTCTTTTATTTCCTTTGTTGATATGTTTGCTTCTACAGCTCCTCTACTGTTGCTTTCCAGTTGAGGGATTTCATTGAGGTTTCTCAAGTTCTGGATGGTTGCCATTCATCTTTTCAAATGCATCATGCTAGGAGTCAGCCTCCTGGTGCTCTCAGATAAAACCTGGTTTAATTCTGAGATTGGTAATAATGCCCCAGAAAATGCTGGCCAGACCATCCTATGCTGGGAGATTTGATGGCTTTCTTCAGGGTTTGGTCCAGAGTAGTTCATCTGACAACTGCAGTTCACAGTCCATGAGAGACCAAACAGCATGTATTTGACTTGGATTGACATGTCAGCTCAGCTCTGGACTTCGCCCTGCACCAGCCTTTTGTTCTGCGTGTTATGTAAGTTTGTAGTCTAAATCACAAATCACCTATTTGGGAATTTAAAAAGTCAACATTTTTCAAGGAAGCAGGGGGAGAAGGAGGCCCTTTTGGCAGCTGCTTGGCATGCTAAGAGCACACCAATGCTGACATGTGAAGTATAGAAAAAAACTTGGCATTTGCCATCTTTCCAGAGTATTCTCTGATTTCTTGTGGTCTTTGGCACTGTTCTCCTTCATGTCTCTCTGATTCATATCTGCTTTCATCTGGTACTTTAGATTCTCCTCTGTGCTCACAGTATCAGAGTACTGCCATACACTGAGGTTGCTCTGTGTCAGATCGATGGGGATGCGTTTCTTTGGCTGGCAAATTTTCATTGCTTTGTCCCAAGTTAATTCTGGATAACCTTGTAGCACCTTGCTAAATGTCTTTTTGTCCCAGATCTGAATTACGTCTCTTCTTAGAGGTCCACCAAGCTTCTCAAAGGTAGCTCTTTACCTCCCACCAGCCACAGATTGTCTTTCCCCTTTCTTTTTTTACTCAAAACCATACTGCTCACAGGTCTCAGTTTTATGAGGCACCTTACTCTTCATTCTTTTGCATAACATTTAAAAGTCAGCTTCTTCTGCCTTGCTTAACTGGAAGCTCCTACGAAGTGCTTTTGAGCTGCCTGTTACCAGAAATTAGACTGATTTCTGATAGCCTTCCTTTTTGCTGGGACTCAAGGCTTGTAGGTGAAACATAGTTTAAGTCTTCTCCAAGACAGTTCTCCTGGTTTCTTTTCCTGGGTTCACTAAATGCTAAAAGCCAGGACTCTGGCAGACATCTGTGTCTTTTAGTGTCTGAGCTGTACCTGCACAGCACTAGGACTGGTTTTGCAGCAGCCTAACAAAGATCTGTTTCCCTACAAGAGTGACGTGCTTTTGCCCTCACGTTCTGCACATGGATGTGATGGCCAGTCCAGTGAGGACCAGTCAAAAGAAAGGAGGTGTGATGGCTCAAGAGGAATTGAGCTGTGGAGAAGGTGTGGCTGGACTGATGTATTCCGGTTGGTAACGCGGCGAGCTGTCCAACACCTGGAAGACGTTGATGGAACTGGTAGATGTTTTAAGTGGGACAGCGGATTTTATTGAGGACCTCAAGGAGCAAACCTGGATTATTTTGACATTTCAGCACTGAAAAATAATACTGACCCACCTACAGTCATACCTTCTTATTCTGTTTCTCTTGTGCTTCAGGTAGTTCTTTTCCCTTTTGAGGGTGGGAAAAGAAAGAGGAATGCTAGCCCAAAATGTAGTGTAAATGTAATGCCTTAGGTATTACCTGAGGTGGTATGCTTAGAAGTATTGGCATTTCTGAATTTTCTGCCAGGTGTTTCTTTTGGTCTATGCCTTGCAACTAGGGACCTTCCTGGTAAGAAAAGTGGTGATCTTTAAATTGGTTTGTTTACTTGCTTTGAAAGTAGCTTTTAAGCTAAGTACTTAGCCTTCTGCGTCTGCTGTTACTCAAGAAACTCTGTCATCGAAATCAGGAGTTTTAGCTGAATACGTATTACCATGATTGAGTCAGTCTGCACTTTGCATTTTTTAGACAAAGTAGAAGCACTTTAATATGAAATCGTCACTAAAAAGTCCCTAAATGTAATACGGGTTTTTAAGAGCAAGTGAGTATTTTTAAACCCTAAATGTGTTTAAGAAAAAAATGGTTTTAAAATGCCGTCATGATACGGTGCTAAAACAGCTTTGGGGCACCTCTGCCTGCATACTCTCCTGCAAATGTGTGAATCTCTGTTTTATATGGAATCATAGCATCGTTTACAGATTTTTTACTAATAATACAATACAAATAAGCTTTACAAGCAGTAGACATGTATGATGTATTTTAAAAGGATAATTGAGTTAAAATTGAATAAACCAACGCGACATGCATGATTTTTCTCAGTGACACATTGAGAAACCTTTGTGGCTTGGGATGAAGGCTCTTAGAAAGATTTCAGTGGAACCAAAAAGTCACTTTAGCTGCCGGACAACTGCGCAAGGGCTCCTCCAGTCTTTGACTGGATTGTGTAAACCTGGTCTGATCTGGTTAGCCTTTAGATATATGGGCCCACCTATAAAATATGATATGTATAATTATATTTATGTGGGCCCTGGGCCAACAGTGAGAAGCATGGATGAGTTAGCATGTTGAAATGTGCAGATATGAATATTAGCGTTCAAGAACATGGACGTTTCTGTGCGATTTTCTTTAAAAACTGTACTTGTCATATTCCCAGGAGACCTGAGGTTTTTTTTTTGTTTCTTTGAATGTAGAATCCTGTGCACGTTGTACCATTATTGTGAAAAAACAGAGTTGGCTTTTGTAACCTTCTCCCTTCTTTATTTGGTTATCTCTTGCCTCAGTGATCCTCTCCCGAATAACCTCTAATTAGCTGTACCAACGGGAGCAGAGCAATCCTACTTTGTCCCCTCAGGGCACCTCAGCATTTGTGAATGGTTAACTGATCTCAGATAACTTGCAGAAAGCCCAAGCCAATGACATTACTTTAACCTTTTACCTATATAACTTTTCCCATAACAGCGACGGTTCCCTCCGCTCTATCGACCTTGCACACCAAGGAAAAGTTTGAGGTGGATTCCCAGCAAATACATAAGACTTGTTACGTGCGAAGGACATACACTTGTTACCTGCCAAATACTATCTTCCCAACACATTATTCTGCAGTCTTTTGCTGCTTAAGAAACTGCAGAGACAACTGCTTTAAATAGTTTTGCAGTTTATGTATGGGTACACGTTGCTCCGAGATGTGGTGTCACAATGGGGTTGGCAAAGACGGCCTGAAAGAGAGGACGTATGGGCCCAAATTGCTACAGCAGTCTGATGAAATGTTGTGGAAAAAGCGGTGTTGCAAGTCAGGCAGAGGTGAGCCGCAGGCGTAGCGCTGGGAGTGTGGAGAGGACAAGTCCAGGCCCCGGGAAACTCTATCTGCTGGAACCTCAGAAGGCATAAAGCCTCTCTGAGGCACCAGTGTCTGTCAGAGCCCTTCTGCCACCACTGTGCAGTTGAATTTTGACCTTTTCAAAGGGGAGAGCAAGACATGCTGTTCTGCTTCATCCTCAGAGCAAGCACAACTCGGCTTTGCCTGGACTGCTGAGAAATGCTGAGCGCTCAGGACCAGCCATGTGAGATTAGTACCATGGGGCTGCCAGAGCAAAGTCAAATCTCTGGCTATTTGTAAGAAGGAAACAGAAACTCTTGGACTCCCGACAGTGGACTTCGGTACTGTATTAGTGGCAATAGTTAGACTGAAGACTTAAGCAGGCAGAAAATCCATGACTCAGACAACCTTAGTTAGCAGAGCTCAGAGGAAATAAACCATGCTTCGAGGCATTGCCTTTGGGAACACGTGTAACGGCTTATTCTGCATGCTTCAAAAGACAGGCAAGGCATTTAAATGGAGTATTTGTTTTCTGAGGATATTCAGGATCAAAAAGAAGTCATGAAGCAGTAAAATAATTTCATAAACAAAATATTCCTAGCAGGTATGCAACATAACATAAAAGCATATTACCCCATGTAACATAAAAGTTGTCAATAACTGGTCATCTTCAGAAATTTAGCAACAGGAAGAATCCCTTTCAACACAAACAGATTTCAGGACAACATAAACAGGTTTCATGACAGAAGTAGGTCAGGAGTAGAGGCAATGTCTCACACTACTCTAAGAATCTTATAATAACGTGACCAAGATGCAAAAGTTCATGTCTTTGGAAATGGTCTATTCCTCATTTTATCTACCATTAGTTGATCAATGCTATCCTTTGATAAATCTGTGCCACCCTAATCCAGAGTGGATCGGAAGAGCCAGGTATTCCATGCTAGCTGAGCTCTGCTAGACTACAGACTGGTGTGGCCACCCCATCCTTTTCACTCACTGTCTTGGAGCTGATGGCAGAAGAATTTGAAAAATCTATGTGATGGATTTGATGAACTGGATGAAGTACAGTATAGGATGTTCATGCATAAAATCCATGGGTTCTAATGACTCTCTAACAAGAGAGAGTAGCTTATAGATAAAACATATAGCCAAATGAGAAGTGTGCTGGAGGGGTTCCATCACGAAGTCTGCCTTTCCATCCAATGCACTAGAGCAGCTGACATGGTGTTCGTGGTGTCCACGTGTTCTGATGCCAGTGTGAAAGAGGAAGGGACGGTACTTGAGCTAGCCCAAAGCCTGCCACTGCAGCATTAACTTGTCACAACTTCTTACAGAAATTTGACTCAGCAAACCTTAGGCTGCCACCATCTGCTGCAAGGTAATTTTGATTCAATAGCAGGAGTCGTGAAACTAGATCTATTTTTGTGAAATCACAACAATATCTATATAGTCTAATACCTAGGGTGGTGACAAGCTGATGTTATGAAGACCTTTTGGACAGTTTGTATGGAAACAGAGAGAGCATCAGTGCAGAGCAAATACTCTTCCAAGTGCTGAGGCTGGTTCTCCACCACATGCAGTCCTTGCTGGGCACAATGGGCAGATGCCCAGCTACACGCAGGCCTGGGTAGCGATAGAGAGCACTCCTTGGGTGGCCCAGGTGAAGCACAGTTGGCCAGATACCCTGCTTTAGGGAGTGTTTCACAAGTATGCAGGCTCTGCTTTTTAATTGCCTGTGATTTCCAGGATTAGACCCTGGACTGTGTTCTTGCTGCCTTCAGTGAGAGCACGACTGCAATAATTCACCAGCAACAGCGGCCCTGGAGAGCCTCCTGTATTATGGCCACAAGAGCAGTACAGTTCTATATGTCATCTGCATTTTAAATACGTATCTGTGCTGTACTGACCGTACAGACACCAAGGTGTCAGATAAGAGTATGCGATGTCTGAAACGCAACTGCAGACCAAGGCTGCAGTGCAGGCAGACAGAGGAAAAAGAGGGTAGAGCCTTTTTGTAACACTAGGGTAGAGCCTTTTTGTAACACTGAACTTACTTTGTCTTTAGGAGCCAGCAGGTTTGAAGAGAGTATAATATATATAACACATAATACTGGCAAAGAACTTACTTTCAAGGAGAGTCATCTGCATGACCTGTGTTATGTGAATGAAGCATAGCTCACTCAAATGGCAAATCAGGAATATAATTTTGAATTAAATATTGAGCGGCCAGTTGAAAACAGTGTCCAAAAGCATGTAAGAGGCGCAGAGCATGTGTGGTGTGTGTGGGGTGCACTTGTATGCATGGGCATGCCTGTGCTGGGGATGGAAAGGGGAGCAAGGAGCAGGGGGGGGCAGGCTTGATTGGATGTGAATAATGGGCTTGATTTCCGAGCTTTTCATCACGGAGCCTCTTCCAGACTGAAAACTTTCCCGTTCTTCCTGTCTAAAAGCAGATTTCATGGCAAAACAATTCCAAGACTTTGGCTGTCATCCAAACATACTTGGAGCTGTAGTATTTTAGCTGATCGGCAGGGTCCTTTAATTTTTCCGTCATGCAGCCAAGATCTTGCTGTATAAAGATAATTCCCAGTTCGGCTTTACCATCTGAGATGACTTTTCCTTAGGAAGGAGTACTGTAGGAAAAAAGAGCACTTGGCCTTAGTGAATCTGGGATTTCTGTAGACTGCTAATGGATATTACAGAAACATCAGCCTGATTTTTTCATATATATATATAGATCTCTCAGATATAGATATCAGATATATGTATGTGTGTGTGTGTGTGTATGACTCCTATTAGGAGTTTAACAAACTGATAAGTTCTGCCCCAAAATGAGTGATATTTACATATATTTCTGTAGGCAGCAGATAGGAAGACTCTTCCTTGTAAAGGACAAAGTAATTTTAAATATTCTTGTTTATTAAACCATAGATTATTACACACCTTTGTTGTCAGCAATACCAATGCGGGCTTGTGGGAAGAAAAGCCACGTGATGGCAAGCCCTGTGAAATAAAGTTGCAAACTGTGCTGTAGCTACTTCACTTTTTGTTCTAGTCTGCGTGTGTCTTGAATTGTTTGCTGTTTACTCACAAAAGTAACCTGACTAGAGGCAACAGGATTGCTCCCTGTAAACTATATTGTCTGCAAGGGCAGGAGGCACATACCCTGAAATTACAGCAGATTAGTTGGATGGTGATGTATTAGCAATTACATTTTGAAATTTTGGGGGTCTTCTCAATTTGTTTTTGGATTCTTTGAGTGCAGCTCTGTTGGTTTTGATCATTAAAAGCTGGGGAGGAGACAGTGTGGTGAGCACAGCCTCGCAGGCCTGAGAAATAGGGGTTGCTGTGCCTGTACCCTGTATGAGCTTAGACGAGAAGAATTGCTTCTGCTAGTACACCCTGATGGTGCTGGACAGATGTTACATGTTTGCAGTGAAAACAGAAAATTCCCAATCTTTTTCTTTTCTTTTTTCAGATGGGTGGTGGCAGGAGGGGAGCCCATGTCACTAAACCAAACAATAGTATAAAAGGATTTGAAATCACTTTGTGCATGATTTTTTCTGGATGTGGATTTTACCTCCTCCTTTAACTACACGGCTCAGAATCTCGTGTAGCTTTTGTGTCTGTTTTGCTCACCAAATATTTTGCAGGGCCTTGGGCTTTGATTGTCAATGCATGTTGCTTCCAGAAAGCAGTAATAGTTGAACAGATGCAGTGGTCCGGACTACAGGAATCTACATTAGCTTGTGCTGATGACTACTTCATTGTATAAGTTCCTATACAGTGTTGTTGTGGTTTAACCC
>VZTL01076735.1:209403-235732 GCA_013400535.1 Scopus umbretta | reverse complement strand
AACATCCGACAACTTTGAATCATCCTGCTTTGATACGCCTCAAAATCCAGTATTTGCATTCTTTGTTTCGAAACAACTTTAACCTCAGATTTGTTTTCCCTCGATTGTCTCCCGTTGTGCTTTGTCAAGTAAGACATAAGTAAGCTAATGCAAAACCAAGATATGTTCCCGCCTGTAATGTTCCGAAGGAGCCTGGAAATGGGAGCGTTCTGCTCCCATTCAAAACAAAGCCGCCGTCACGAAAGCTCACAGCCGAAGACAGAATTTCACTGGTGGAAAGACATAAAAATATCTATGTATTTCAAAATTCATGCCTTGGATGAGGATAGAGGAGTCACCCTTTCCACCAAGTGGAAGTGCTTAAAATAGTCAAGAAGCATCAAAATGATTACAGCAAAACACAATTTTTTCCGCTTCTTCTAGGCTAAGTTTTATCATATTAAATATCCAGGATTAATTTTTTTGTTTGATTTAAGCTTTAATTACATGCAAGGATGATATTTAAGAGAAACAGAGAGACACAACAGGTCAATACCCGCTATTTTGATTTCAAGTCACTTAAAATGCTGGTAGAAGCGATCAGACTCAGCATGAGCTAAAAAAGCATCTTCCAGAAGAAAGTTATTTCTCAAAAAAAAAAAAAAAAAAACAAAAAACCAAACAACCCAAAAAACCACCCTCTGCCATCCTGCTTCCTATTGACTATCAGATCACATCACTTACAATCGCTACCATATCTCACATTAAAAAATTAAGTCCATAACTGCAGAGAAACATCTACCCATTTCTTTTATAGCTTCTTGCCACAACGAGCTATATATCTCCATTATCACGGCGCTATCACCAACACACAATAGATCTGAGCTCGCATCATAAATAACACTTTCATGTAACAAAGTTAGGCTTAGGAGTACAGGCATAAATTAACACTCAGCCATGTAACTCTAAATAGTATTTTAGGCCTTGTCAGAAACCAATTATGCAAAATACCCTCCTTGCAAAGATCTGCTTGTGATACTTCAAAGCATTACCTCATTTCAACCACCGTGGACAAGACACCGGGCTGTGAATCAGGAGATGAGGGCTTAGCTGGAGGATGCTTGGATGATTAAACCCTCTGAAGTCATCTAATTACTGACATCATCGCTTGAAAGCATCTGTACGCCTTCCAAAAAATATTCTAATTTGTCGTTTCTATGCCGGTAATCAAGATGCCTCCACCCAGATCCGAGCCCGTTATCCCGAGTCAGTGAATATCCCAAAATCTAAACAAACCGGAGGGACTACCGGGAGCGAGATTTGCAAGGTTTAATAAAAGATATTGCCAATAAAGCTTGCACTGCCTGTATCTTTACACCATTTTGGCTGCAACCCAGAGGACTACAACATAGCCTTATTTCAGCCAGGCACCGAGGCACACGAAGATTAAACGTCTTTCTCAAGGTCACACAAAATCCAGTGGGAGAGGTGGGGAAAAATGAGAAGCATCCGTTATCTGTCCATCCCAGGTTGGAGATCCGAAACTGGAACAAGTCAGAAATCACTAGCTGGCTGTAAAAACCTTGGCTACTTTCCGTTCAAGTGAGGAATGGGTATGAAAATCCCTAAGGATGTCTACTAAAGTCCCTGGCAATTGTTTATCAACAAGCATTTAATTGTCCCAAATCCCCTGTCCCCAAGAAACCTGCTTTTTTCCCCCCCTTTCATTACAATGCTCCTACCTCACCCAGCAGCCATTCGAACTTTAAGATTTCCTTGATCCTCCCCAAAACCGTACTGCCCGAGCACAGTTCCCATTAGCCGCGGGCACTTCTTTTGGCCAGCTGAAGCCATCTCCTCCTGGCCACGTCGGCTGCTCGCGCCTCGCTCACCTTGCAAGAGTTTGCTGCAAATCTGATAGCAGATGTGATTTCCAGCTGGGTCTATAGACCGACCGCAGCAGGTTCATTAATAACAATTATTAAGTGCTTTATGTTACAAATTAGGCCTGTAGGAATACAAAAAAATATCCAGCCGCTTGGTTTATGGTCTCTTGTCAGAAAGAACTGTAAATTCCCATTATCACAACACTATCACCATGGCAAAATGGGTATAGGAACTCATCGTAAATAATGCTTTGAAATAGCTAAATCATCACTGGATGCAAGAGCATAAATTAGTACCCATATGCAATGCCACGGAAGGCCTCAGCTAAGATGCATGATGCTTCCATGCATCAGCCAGCAAACACACAGATTTTTTGGAAGTGGCAATAGAGAGCATCTTCCTTTTGCTGCTTCCCTGCACCCAGACGGCGCCAGAAGCTGCACCAGAAACAACCACCACATTGGTCTGGGATTTTGCTCAAATGCATACGGCAACTTCATGCCAATAATCTTTGGGAAGTGACAGGCTGGGCAACA
Source organism: Scopus umbretta (assembly GCA_013400535.1). Classification (NCBI taxonomy): domain Eukaryota; kingdom Metazoa; phylum Chordata; class Aves; order Pelecaniformes; family Scopidae; genus Scopus; species Scopus umbretta. Next base: position 233,330 of record VZTL01076735.1, on the reverse strand, counting down.
GAAGAGCTGGTAAAACGGTGGTGGGAGGAAAGAAATCACTCCCAGCCATGACCTCAAGAGCTGCCGTAGCTCCGCAGGCAGGCTGGAAAGAGATGCAGATACCCAGGCAGCCAACACTGGCTGGAAAATGCAGAGAAGCAGGGTTTGCTGCAGGATGACAGGAGGCCAGACTAGGAAAAAAAAAAAAATGTTCATGTAATTATTTCATTCTCCACCCTAAGGACAGCCTGCTTGGGAGAGACGACGGGGCAGAACAGAGAAGCTCCTTCTGCTCCATCCTCCTACTAATAAGCTTCAGCTCCTCAATGCGTGGCACAACGGCTCCAAGAAAGAGGGCAAAAGACTCAAAACCAGAAGAAACCAAGCCTTCTGGCCACAAAGAGGGATGGGAAAAATCATTTCCACTCTCCTCACCCAACAGTCCCCTACTTTGTTCCATAAAAGCCATTTTTCCCAGGGATCCTCGCTCCTCTCGAGGGTGTGCCGGAGGTGCAGTGGACACAGATAAGATGGATCTGCGTGCACGAGAAGAGATGCCAAGGCCATAGAACCCACTAGGGATATCTCAGGCATTTATTTGCAGTCACTTCTGCCTGGGGCTGGATGTGAGGCAGCAGAGACGAGGGAGCGTATTCATCCCATTGCTGGGCCCTTGAGGCATCCAGTTCCCCCCACCATGAAAATTTTAATAAAACCAGTGCATCGACTTTCAATTAGAAGGCCGTAAAACGGTTCATTTTCATCTGTTTGTTGCACAGTAACACAGATCCTCAGGAGAAAACAGCGCCTTTTCCAGACTGTCTGCGACGCAGAGAGCATTAATTGAATATTCTGTTGAAACCACCTTCAATTAGTGCCTCCGAGTTTTGCATGACATTCATCACTGCAACTCGCCCGATTCTGCATGCAGCACGTTTGGGGTTTCGTGATGCACACATCACATTAACTCACAGCATTATCCCGAAAATAACAATTTTATTTGCTAATGAGATGCTAGCCGGTGTAGGGTAGACTGCTGCCGCTGCACGAGGCGACAGCTTCCCTGTCTGGATGGCATAAAGCAGAATGGGTTCTCCAACCACAGAATAACCAGTGCTGATAATAAATTCCTCATGCTAACCCAAACCATACCATTGCTCTTCCAGTTTCTCTGTATAGGGAAGCTGAGGCCAACTCTACGGCTCATGTTATAATGTAGGTGCAGCACCCTTAATTATAGTTCCCCCCACAGCCTGGAAACCAAAATTAAGTGCATTCACATCCCAGATGGGATTCAAGCTGTAAATGTTTGCCTTATGGATCCTGAGGCACCATCAAGCCCTAGACGTCCTTTTTTGGCCATACTTTAGGAAAAAGTTCGAGCCAAGTGCTGGCCGGGAGACAGATGCAAGGACAAAAAAACCCCCAAATCTCACTCCAGTTACTACTTCTGCTGGCTGCAAGCCTCACCCACACCGAGGAACGGCTGCAACCACCCATCCCAGGTCTGATTTCTCCCAACAACCACAGAAATTTTGCTGCAAACGCCGCCCCAGACTTGTTCAGTTCACAGAGCAAATGTGTCCCTGCTGCGATACCTCAAGCTCCGCAGAGCTGCAACGCTGCCTTCACCTCTTCTCAAAAAAAAAAAAAAAAAAAAGAAGATGTTTCAAATTTGGTATGCATCTCCGCTGACTGGGGGGAATCTTTTTCTGCTGAGTCCTAATACGCAGTGACCTCCTTTCCACTCATTTCAGCAACTGCCAGAGTCTCTCCAAACATTGATGCAAAAGGCAAAGGGAGCCAAAGTGTTTCATAGAATCATGAAGGTTGGAAAAGCCCTCTGAGATCATCCAGTCCAACCGTCAACCCAACCCCACCATGCCTACTAAACCATGTCCTGAACTGCCACATCCACACATTGTTTGAACACCTCCAGGGATGGGGACTCCACCACCTCCCTGGGCAGCCTGNGGCCTTGTTGAACCTCATACAGTTGGCCTCGGCCCATCGATCCAGCCTGTCCAGATCCCTCTGCAGAGCCTTCCTACCCTCCAGCAGATCAACACTCCCACCCAGCTTGGTGTCATCTGCAAACTTACTGAGGGTGCACTCAATCCCCTCATCCAGACAATTGATAAAGACATTAAACAAGGCTGGCAAGGTTTGTCAGGCACCAGGAGCTTGCGACCAAATAGCCCACAGCAGCACAAGAAATGACGGGACCAAGAAGACTTAATGGACGCATGGATGGGGGATTTAGACACGTTACACATGGCTGTGCATCCGTTATACCATGGAAATGGTTCAGTTGGTTTAGGTCATTATATAGCATCAGGGAAGCAGCGTATCTTGGAAGGATGAGCCATGCAAGCAGGATGCATCGCTTCCCTGTGGCACAGCCTCAGTTTCCCCAACTTTAAGAAAGCTGAAGCGCTGTAATTAAAAGAGTGGAGCAGACTTCGTAGAGCATACTGTCACGTACTGAGGTGGCATGCTATATTAGCAAGGTGATATTAATAAGCAGATCTTACACGCAAAACTTTACATACGAAATTGCCTGACGTTTAACCTTGTGTCAAGTGCACAGCGAGCTGATTTTTTTTTTTTTTAATTACAGGGTGGGGGGTTAGTTGTTTTGGGTTTGTTTCCCTGCCCCCCCCACCCTCTGCAGCTCCATCATTAGCTTCAGCCAACAAATCATTGGAAGGCTGCGGGTGAGGAGGTGAGCAAAAAAGAGTCCGTAGGCATGCATCTAACATCCACATGCAATTAGCAGCTACACACACCGGCAGCACGCGTGACAGTAGTTGGCCACTTAAATGAGCAATTACCAAGGCTATGGCACACGTGCACTGATTGAGGTCCCCTCCCAGCACCAAATCGCTGCTCGAGCCTCGGGCTGAGCGGTGGCAGTGCAAAGCGGCTGTGACATTTAAGGCTCAGCGCGGGGCAAATTTCACTTATTGTACATAAACCATCCACGTCTCCACTTTCACCAGGGCTTGGAGTTGGGCTCTCAGCTTCCACCGAAGATGCAGAGAAAACGCACGTCTGCTTCAAGAAAAACCCAAATACAACCCGAGTGCTTCTGAGTAACTCCCCACACTGGCCAACATTTGGTTGTTTTTTTTTTTTTTTTAATTGTTTCTTAACTTTCTATCTGTAGATCTGCAGAGCACTCTAATATAATCAGGTACTCTGCACAGGGGATTAGCAGGCTTATATCCCGTGGATCCAATCAGGAAAGTCTATCAGCAAAACATACTTATGTTGATACAGCTATTATAATCTGCATAATTCTTCTGAGTTCACATACTTAATGGATAGCAAACAGAGTCATTACTGCTGCAACTTACATCCATAGGATCTGTATGAGCCATTCACTGCAGTGTTTTTTATTATTCATAGCTTTAGTTATTGATTTTCAGGAGAAGATACATGCTTTTAAGCACCATAAAAGCAAGAGAGGAAAACAAATAGCACTATTCCAAGATTAATACGCTGCTTGTAATAAAAGTATGGCTGTCACATTGCACTGTGTATAGCTGATGGAGCCTTGACAAATTCCATGCAAAATGGCTTAGTTGCTTAAGAAGCTTGTTAAATAATTTAAAGGCAAGTTTTACTGGAGGCAGGAAAATTCTTCCCCAAATCCACTTTCTTAGATTTATGAGCTCGGAGTATGTTAATCAACCCGAGTGCAGGATTCAGCCGGGATGTTTCCTCCCAGCAGGGCACAGCCTGGGTGGAGGGTTTAAGCGAGGATAGATATGATATGATATGATATGATATGATATGATATGATATGATATGATATGATATGATATGATACGATACGATACGGTGTGGTCCCGGTGTGGTTCATGTCCGCAACGTCTCCAAGCCACAGTCCAGCAGACCGTGGATGCAATGGTGATCCATGTCTGTCAATCCACAGGGCAGCAGAAATCCTCTAGGACGGACGCGTGTACCTGGACAGTGTCAGGACCACTCATCCTGCCCCTTCCCACCTCTCCAACCCAGGACTCATCTCAACCCCAGACAGCTTGGTTACACCTCACAAGATCCCCCCAGGGTCAGGACCGGCTACAAAAGGCTCTTCCCCTCTTGCCCCAATGCATTTCCATAGCGAACTCCTCTATTAGCACAGACCCTCCCAGGAGGTACGAGTGACACACAGGGACATCTTCAGCCTGTACAGTCCAGAACTGGCACTGGGAAGGGCTGACCAACTCTTGAGCATCTCAGCGTGACAACAGCTCTTTTATTGCCTTGTGCTCCCCGGCAGACAGAGACCTGCACTGCTAAATCAGCCAGGTAGATGAGAGCTATCATCCCTAGCAAAAGACTCCCAGCTTCAGGATATTTACGTGAGGAACAGCTTCCAGTGCCCAAGAGCCCCTTCAAAAATCGACATCACAGGACAGCAAGCGCAAAGCCGAGCTCAAAGCCGGCGGAGCATCGCAGAAAAGCAACAACGCGCTTGTTTGTTCACTTAAAGGCTCACGAAGGAGGCAAAGGACCTTCCAAATTACAACATTTCTATAGCAACTAGGGTCCCACCATGGTCTTTTTGTTCCAGACACTGTACAGACTGTCTCCATATTAATAACCCTGCTTCCCAAAGTGGCAGGAAACAAGAAGAAAAACACCCACAAAATCAAACGTAAGGAGCCAGTCTGCTCTAATACCTAGGCAAGGAGGGATGTAGCTAGGGGAAGGCTCCGCAATAGCTTGCAGAACACCAGTATTCAGTGTAGACACCTAAAGGACCTTACAACCGGCCTTCCAGGGCTGTGCTGGGGATGCTTTGCAGCTCATGACAGAGCTCGAGCCATGAAAGTCATTCCAGCAGCTTCACGCTGCCCTCTTCCAAGTCCACAGAGAAGAGCTGGGTGTCTAAGTCTCCCATACTTGACTTCCGAGTTCCTACTTTAATGAATAAGTCCATTTATTTGCAGTTACTTAGGCAGACCCCACCACTGAAGCACTGCCCATAAGATACTCGTCCTCCAAACAGCACAGCAACACAGGCAACGGCCCCGATTTCGCTATGGGAAACGATCAAGGACGGGATTTACATGACCCGCCTTCTCCATCCATCTAAGCAAGCTGTTCCTGCCTATTTTTTAGGGGAGAAAGGGAGTGGAAATCAGCCTGGGGATGAAGCTGCCTGGTCTGACAGCACCTTGCCATGCCATCACCTCTTTTGCATCCAAATTGCAAGAAGACAAATTGCACCTTATTTCCCACATAGGAAACTGTTGTCAAAACGGGGAATTGCAGTTATTTTTTCCTCATCCCAGCCAGCAGCAGCTATCCGTAACAGGAGAGCCGCAGCATCGAAGCAGCCGAAGATGGGGATGAAGGAGGGAGCTCTACTGTCCCAGGAGGAGCTCTAGGAGACAGCACGCTCGAGCCAGTTCATTTTTTTCCTGCGTCATTTACATCCACCTCCATCAAAACTTCCAGGCGGCTGTATCTTTCATAAAGCATCTTCGCAGAGGCATCGCCCTTCCCAAGGGCGACCCGTTAAGCAAAGCACTCTTTAGCTAGGGCTATATTTCAGGACATATTTAAGGACCCCAGAAATTCTTCCCTGTTCCACCCCCATGCTCCCAAGCAGGAAAATTTGTGATCCAAATGAAACCAGGTGCTTGAGAAAGGCAAAGCCTCTCAGGCAGGTGAATTTAACCCCAAACATCCGCCATTTGGGAGGACCCTCATCCCGAGGGCAGGCAGGAGCTGGTTTGGAGGCAGCATCCCACCTCCCGAGATCAGCAAGGCGCTTTGCTCCTTCCACCGCGCGCGCTATTCTGTGGTTATCCATTAATAATAAGCTGTCAGATTCCCGGTTCGTACCCATTATAAATTAATCTCTCTTAATTGGCCGTGCTTCCCAGCCCAACTCAGGAACAATAGCTCCCCACGGGTCCTGTACGAGGCACCGAAAAGTTAGTACCTGCCGAAGGACCCCACCGCCTCCCTCCCACCCACCCGCAATAAAAAAAGCCAGTGGGGGAACGGGGAGGTTTGTCACCACCGGCATCGCGATTAAAATGCTCTGGCATCGCTCTGGCAGCTCGGCATCCTCCAGCTCCGGTGCCCTAATGTAAGGGCAGGCTGCTCAGCCCCATGCAACAACTTGCAGCAGCGTCTCTGCCCAAAAAAACTCTCTCGAAGAGGGAAGGGGAAGCAGAATAGATGGAGGCAAGGGGGAAAACGAAGCACGGGGCTTTAACTGCAAGGCGGAAAGCGTGGTGGGCTCCAGCAGAGGAGGAGGTTGTAAACCTCTTGGAGGTTTAATGCTGGAGCAGGAGAAGTCAGGCTCTGCTTTCTTAACCTCTCCCTTGCATACATGCATTCTGGAGCATGCCTAGGAGGCAGCGACAGTTTGCAGGACCCGCATTTTGTCTCACCTGCCAAAAAAAAAAAAAAAAAAAAAAGCCCTCANAAAAAAAAAAAAAATCAGACCTGCTTCATCATTTATTCATAGCCATCTAATATACGGTACTGGGTACTGCTGCTTGTCTAACGTATGTATCTACGCCACAACGCGCCGAAGCAGGGGTGGGAGCATCCAGGCACAGCACAACTCTGCCTGCAAGCAGCTCCAGCACCCAGAAACACCCCCTGGATGTGCAGGGATGACCGGGATGCCCCGAGCCAGGACAGAGACCGGCACGACGCCTCTGCTTCCCATGGGATTCAGGCTGCGGGTATCGCCTTCGAGAGCCTTTTCCAAAAGGATGCTGTTTTAAACAGGGAGGTGTGGATTAAACCAAGTTTTTCTTGCTGCTCTATCTTCCTACAGGACCCATACACAGCTAAAAGACATCCTCAGAACCAGCACATTTTAAGCAATTTTTACAATACTGCGAAATTCTCCACCCAGGAGGAGCCATTTCACCCCGTGCTCCCCATCCCAGCCATCTGCAGCACCCGAATCCCACCCAACACCAGCTCCCACGTGCAGCAGCATCCCCTACCTCCTCTTTTTTGTTTCTTTGCGTTCAGTTTTTTCTTTTTCTCTTCACATCCGCCCAAGAGCTGCAAGCGCAGAAGAGGAGAAGCAGAAAAACCCCGACAGGTTTCATTCGTTGCAGGCAGGGAGTTTTTCAGCCCCAAACAGCCCTTCACTGTTTAAGCACACAACGCAAATATCATCACCCGGGACCAAGAAATCTCGCAGCAACACCTTCCCACAACGCTCCGAACACCGGAATCGGGATGCACCCAGCAAAGTCCCCCAAAGAAAAAGCTGGGAGCCCTCCGAGGCCAGCACCCCACCTCCCGACAGGGTTTGGAGGAGATTTTTCAAAGCCCTCTGCCCTTTTTTGCGGAGAGGGAGCTCGTCCCTGCCACAGCCCCGTGCCTCCCCTCGGGCACGCTGTCCCCAGCAGCTCCGTGAGCATCTTTTGGGGAGCCCCTTGTCCGGGGAAACCGGGGTCTGGGGCGGTCTGCACCCCCTTAGACATAACACACCAGAAATTCGGGTGTATTTTTAACCGCCACAAAACGCTTCAGCCCAAACTCCCCCGGGCACGACACCAAGGCCAAGGTTACAAGCGGGAGCCCCTCTTGTGCCCACAGCCCCACCGCAGAGGAACGCCATCACCGCGCTTTGCTCCCAGTTAATTGCAGGCTGTGGGCAACCAGCCCCCTCCCTACCCAACCCCAGTGCAATGCCTTTTTTTGTTCTTATTTTTTTTCCTTTTTATTTTCTTTTTTGGCAACGCCTGATGAGGCTGACGCAGGCCAGGTGTTTCCCAGGGCGCTCAGCACCTCAAGGCAGCAAATGCAGCCCGTTTACACCCCCACCAGACCCTTTTTCATTTCCAGTCGCGCAGAGATGCAAACTTTTCCCCTTTTTTTCCATGCATGCAAAATAAATACGCTTTTTTTTTTAAAAAAGCATGCACCAAAAAAAAAAAAATTAAGAAAAAGAACTAAAAACTCGCATGGGTGGAAACTTTTGCTGCTCCTAACGCTTACAAACGTTTTCGGGAATTTTTTTCTTTATTTATCCATTTATTTTTTTAAATCCTAACGGGGGGGGGGCGGCGCGAGCCCTGCCGGCAGCCCTCCCGCCCGCCAGGGGGCGCTATGCGGGCGCGTGCCGGGGTGAGCTAGGAGGTACCGGAAGTTCCGGGAAGTTCCGGGCGGTACCGGAAGTGGAGCCGGCAATGGCGGCCGGTGGCGGGGAGGCGTTTCCGCCGTGGTGGGGATCAGCCCCGGGCGGTGAGTCTGCCGGGCTGGGGCTCCTTCTGTCGGGGCCGGCTGGGTACGGCCCGGTGCTCCGTGGCAGCGTGAGCTCGGGAGCCTCTAGAGCGACCCTGGTGAGGGGGCCGGTCGGTTTGGCCCTGGCGGGCACCGGTGCTCGGTGAGGGGGCCCGGTCGGTTGGGCCCTGGAGAGCCCCGGTGAGGAGCCCGGTCGGTTGGGCCCCGGTGCCCGGTAAGAATGCCGGTCGGTTGAACTCCAACAAGTCCCGGTGCTCGGTGAGGGGCCCGGTTGTTTGGGCCCTGGTGAGCCTCGGTGAGGGGCCCACCGGTTGGGCCTCGGTGCTCGGTGAGGAGCCCAGTCGGTTGGGCCCCGACAAGCCCCGGTGCCGGGTGAAGAGCCCCGTCGGTTGGGCCCCGGTGCCCCGTAAGGACGCTGGTCAGTTGAGCTCCAACAAGTCCTGGTGCTTGGTGAAGGGCCCGGTTATTTGGGCCCTGGAGAGCCCCCGTGAGGGGCCCCGGTCGGTTGAGGAGCCCGGTCGGTTGGGCCCTAGTGCCTGGTGAGGACACTGGTTAGCTGAGCTCTGACAAGCCCCGGTGAGGGGCCCAGTTGGTTGAGCTCCAGCAATTCCCGGTGCTCGGTGAGGAGCCCGGTTGGTTGGGCCCTGGTGCCCGGTGAGGGACCCAGTAGGTTAAACTCCAGCTATTCCCGGTGCTCGGTGAGGAGCCCGGTTGTTTGGGCCTTGACAAATCCAGCCGTTCAGGCTGTGACAGCCACCGAGACAGCAGCCGGCAGAGCCCCAGGGCGGCTCCCCTCCCCAGCCCCGCCATGCCAGGCCAGGGGCCGTCAGGGGCCCGTCGGGCGCTGGTGGCACTGGCGGCCGCGCTGGGCTGGCTGCTGGCCCTGCAGCTACTGCTCGACCTGCGGGCGCTGGGGCTGCTCTGCGGGGTGCTGGCGGTGCTGGGTGGCTGGTTGGGCCCCCGGGCCCTCAGTTTTCCCGGCTGGCGGCTCCGGCTGGAGCGTTTCGTCAGCTCCCTGCGGCCACCGCCTCACTGCCCGGCAGCTGAGGGGCGGCTGGAGAGGGAGATTGCCGGCACTGTCCACAAAGTGGTGCGGGACTTTGTTGCCTCCTGGTACCGCACCGTCAGCAGCGAGCCGGCCTTCGAGGCTGAGGTGGAGAAGGCCATGATGGGCCTGGCCGCCGAGCTGAGGCGGCGGATGGGGCGAGTGGACCGCCAAGTCCTGGCCCACCGCCTCCTCCTCCTCTGCGGCCGTCACTTGCAGAGCTACCTGCAGGCCCGGAAGGCCTTGCGGGATGATCCGGAGGGCTGCCGGACCCTGTGGCGGGAGTACAGCCGGCTGGCGGGGCCGCACCCTGCCCTCTGCAGCCCAACAGCTGAGGTGAGCTATGCCCGGGCCGCTGTGGAGATGCTGCTGCAGGCGCTGGTGCCCCGGCCCCACCTGGAGACGCGGACGGGGCGCTTCGTGGTGGTGGAGCTGGTCGCCTGCAACGTGCTGCTGCCGGCCATCAGGAAGATGGCCGATCCTGACTGGATCAACCTGCTGCTTATCGGGGCTTTCTCCAAGAAGCCCCGGGGTGAGGAGCCACCCCCTGCACCCCCAGTGCCTGATTTTTTGCCCTTCACAGTGCAGACGGACGCCACCCCTGCCGGGCTGTCCCCTTCCCCAAGGGCCACGGAGGTGCCGGGGCGAGAGGCAGGGGCTGCCGGTGAGGAGGGAGAGGACCCAGCGAGCGGGCTGTGCCACACAGAGGAGCCCTTCCTCCGCCCACGAGCCCTGGGCTCCCTCTTTCCCTGCGAGGGTTTGGAGCTGGAGTCCCCCGCGCCTGATGCGGGCCAGGACACGGACCTGCTGGCACCATCGCCTGCGGGGGAGTCCCTCGATGAAACCCTCCAGGACACCGCCGCTGTGCTGGCGGGACCGGCCACTTCGGAGGATGGCATGGGGGACCTGGAGGAGGGCGTTGCCGCCAGCTCGGATCCTGGCCTGCTTCCCACCTCTGCTTTTGCACTGAGCTCCTGTCCTGACATCCAGATCGACCCGGCAGTTGAGAAGGAAGAGGAAAGCCCAGCTGTCCTCAAAAAGTCCTCTTCGCGGAGGCCCTCCAGCCTGGGGAAGGATCTGGGGACAGCAGAGGGCCCACCACAGAGCCCCCCAGACCCGGGGCAGACTCTGCCCCTGCTCTCATCTTCCCCAACAGCTTCCATCAGCACCTTCAGCTTTGAGCCCCTCAGCAGCCCCGAGGGGCCGGTCGTCATCCAGAACCTGCGGATAACCGGGACCATCACTGCCCGAGAGCACAGCGGGACTGGCTTCCACCCCTACACCCTGTACACGGTCAAGGTAAAGGCTCCCTCGGCGCTGACCCCTTTTCCGAGATCCCTGCCCTGCCAGGGGAGCGTGGGCCGGCGTTTGGAGATGAGGAGTTACGCCGTGTGTGGCTCAGCAACAAATTTTGTCTGGTAGCGGGGAGAATATCAGGCACAGTGTTTTCCCTGTAGCTGTTTGGGTGCGGGATAGCGGTTCCCACTCTGGCCGAGGGTCGCGTGGGGCTGGTTGAGTCTTTTGTATCCCGTTTTCACCACTCCCTTTGTCATGCAGGTTTCGTGTGCTGTGCAGCCTCTGTTCCTCAGGAAGGGTCAATCTGAGGAACGGCTGGATGGGACTTCTGTGGGGTCTGGGGGCTGTGGGGCCAACAGGGACCACAGCACGTGAGGATTGTTTCGGGGTCTGTAAGGGTTACTGACTGTTGCTTTACTCCTCAGTATGAGACAGCTCTGGAGGGCGAGAGCGCAGGCAGCCTTCAGCAAATGGCTTACCACACCGTGAACCGCCGTTACCGGGAGTTCCTCAACCTCCAGACCAGACTGGAGGAGAAACCGGAGCTCCGCAAGTTCCTGAAAAGTCAGTACCTGCATTAGCTTCCTGAGAAAATACATCTCCCTCTCACCCCAGTCCGTGCAACTTTGCTCTGAGGGTATCCTGCCCTGCCTGTGCAGCCCTGGGTGCTGGGCTGTTGGCGATGCCTGTGTCCTTGCTCGGCGCAGAGCTGGCTAGAGGAGAAATGTCAGTCTTTTGGCAGCAAATTCCAGTGTTTCAAACCGTCCTTGTTGCCGTTCAGATCACAACACTTGCTTTTGTAGTTTTGCACCTTAGCAATGACTAGAAACACTGGTATCTGCAAGCATCTTATTTGCATGTAAGTAGAGCAATATGTGTTGAATGTAAGCTTTTTTTTAAAAAGCAAACATAGTTTCTTCTAATGCTACTTATGTATAAAACTTCACTAAATTTAGCGTGTTCCTACATAATCCTTTGGTTTTGACAGATGTGGGTTTTTGACTGGAAAAGTGCCTTGCTGAGAATTTTTGGGCTCTTTGAGTGATCTAGAGGCCTTGTGCTAAGCTGGTGTTCTTGCTTCTTTAACATGAAAGGCACAGCTGATACAGTATCAGCAGAACACAAGTTCTGTATGGATTTAAGGTCTGATTCAGCCACCCTGGTTTGGGGGGCGTATTATTTTGGGCTGATGCTGGGCGGTGTGTAGTGGTAGTCTAAAGCACGAGAGCATAAAGATTTTGGAACAACTCTTCCAGTTTTCTCGAGCTCGCTAATGGGCTTGTTTCCTCTGTAGATATCAAAGGCCCAAAGAAACTGTTCCCTGATCTCCCGTTTGGAAACATGGACAGCGATAAAGTGGAAGCCAGAAAAAGTCTGCTAGAATCTTTCTTGAAGGTGAGATACTTGCTTATGTGCCGCTGTGAGCTAGGAAGCGGCGCTCGGGACAGCTCTGTGCCGACAGACAGTGGAGCACATCACATCTCTTCCACCTGCACTTTACGTGACCAAGCTGGGAAACTGGCTCAAAGAAGACCTGCGTCTTTCCTTGCAGCAACTGTGTGCGGTCCCTGAGATTGCAAACAGTGAGGAGGTGCAGGAGTTCCTCGCCCTGAACACTGACGCCAGAATCGCGTTCGTTAAGAAGCCCTTCGTTGTCTCCAGGATAGACAAGGTAGATGAGAGGGAAGCTGGTTATCTGAATCACTTGCAATGGCACCTAGCCATGCCTCTTGGGCTTCAGTCTCTCCATATATGGCTGCTGCAGTAGTAGCCAAAAAACTCAAAGGCTGCCTGTGTAGCTGGGCTCAGCTTGCCCAGAAAGCCATAAAGCTGGGAAAAGCCAGAGCCCATCTCAAAGGGCCTGGGGGTTATCATGGAAAATAAAGAGAATGCAAGTCTGAAACCTCTTAATTCAGGGAATAGGAATATACTCAATAATTGGCGGTACTGCTGGCTTTTGCAGATCGTTGTCAATGCCATTGTGGACACCTTGAAGACGGCATTCCCCAGGTCAGAGCCCCAGAGCCCCACGGAGGATCTTAGCGAGTCTGAAGTGGATGGGAAATCTCAGGCAGACGGGAAGAAGGCCAACAAGTAAGGGCTCCTTCAGCTTCCCCTGTGCTTTATGCAGAACGTGGATTTCGTACATAAACTGACTCGGTTGTGGGGAAATCCTGACTTGGTGCTTGTTGTGCATAACACAGTGCTGTCACACTGTAGCCGAATTGCTTTCTCTTTCACATAATGAGCAAGGGTATTTGAGTTCCTGTTTGGATAAAGGATCTTCTAAGAATGCTCAGGTTTTCACCGAAGGTGGGTTTCTTCCTGAGGGAGCTGTGAGGTTGAGGGGATTTGCCGGCAAAGTCGTCGATGCTCCTGGAGAATTGCATTTTGCCCTTAAGCATGTGCGTGGCCTATATGTGTGGTGAGTCACTGCAAAATGCAGCTGTAAGTTGTCTACCAGAAGGCTGACTCCTGCCTCTCCCATGTGTTTCACACAGTGGCATGCTGCCTTGCCCAGCAAACCTTTGAATATTTATTCAGGAGTAGTCTTTAAGGTCATTGCACGTATGTTGCTCACCCAGTGTTTGTTTGGTGTTGCTGGCAGTGACGAGCCCCATCGTGCTCATCAGTGATTCTTCCCTTACAGAAGAAGAGAAGGTTTCTGCACGAGTATGGCTTTTTTCCAGAAAAGTGATGTTTTGCTAGAAAAAGCTGCTTTGGACAAAAAGACAAACCAAAAAAGTATGAGTTTTGAAGCGTCTTGGCTGAAAAGGACATTCCTTAATGATAAACAGGCTATTTTACAGTTTGTCCCACAATCCCAAACACCCTTTCGTATCCTCCTTTCTGTCTGTGCGTGTTTATAACCGGATTTCACAATCCTGCTGAGTGTCTTTCATCTCGGAGGCTTTTCTGAACACTTTCCTGCGTATGCCGCAGTGCTCGTGCCTCGCTGAACAGAAACGCCTACATCTGCGTGCAAGCTTATACGTAATACACCTGCTAAGGAAGGTGTATGTATGTGATGGATGTTGGAAAGCCTTGGCTAGGCCCATGTGTAGTTGAGGAAAAGCGCTTCAGTGCTTTTGTTACATGGTTTTACTGCCACCCCTCCGTTATCCTGGGGGCACGAGCTTTTTTGGACCGCTTTAGGTCTAATCCGACTTCTTCGCTTGGACGTGATGCTGGAGAAAGGTAGCTGGTCCAGGGTCTTGGCCGAGGCTGGGAAACTCATCACTCGCAGCTTGTGGAGAAAACCCTGACTGTGCCGTGTCTCTCCTCTTCAGGTCTAGGCTGAGGTTCTCATCCAGTAAAATTGCTCCAGTGCTGAGTGTGAGTGAAGCGCATGACAGGATCACGTACTCCATCAGGGAGGGCAACGCTGTAAGTTCAGATCCCTCCTGCAATCCTTTCACGATCCGAATCGTTGCCCTGTTTGGGTGCTGACTTGGAATAATCCAGGTGCACGGGGGTTGCGGCTGCTGCAGCCTTGTTCCCGCATCCCGGCTCTTTGGAGAAAGGCAATAACAGCCCTAGTTGTGCTGTTGGCTACGGCGAGGTACAAACCAGGTGGTGGGAGGCTGTCTGGGGAGTGGAGATCTCGTATATCCCTTCAGCTCTGGCTTCGTGCAGCTCGCCGCTGTGGTGCTAATACACCGGTGCTTTTGTAGGTCTCTGGCACCCTGTCGCTGGCTGCTATGGAGTCCTTCATCCAGAAGCAGGAGAAGCTGCTGGAGGCAGTCCCCAGCAAAGCTCCCGAAGGCGAGGGAAGCAGAGAAGCGAAGGAAAGCTCTGTGCGGGAGGATATGGACAGGCTGGGCCCGTCGGAGCGGGGGGCACATCAGGACACAGACTCTGGTGAGCTCAGCCCCTTTCTTCGTGCTTCACCATATCTCCCTTGGTACTGCAACAGCGCCAACATCTGCAGGCTCGGCTTGCAAGGTCTTCAGTATGAGGACCTGGTCTCCTGCCTGTTGCACCTTGATGAAAGGGAAGGAGTTTTTCCAGTCCTGATAGGTGATTGCTCTGGGTTTTATTGCTATTGGAAGCAAATTGGGTCTTGGCTCGGTTATGTCACTGTCGATCTTCACCTTAGTGTACTTAGTGTACTCAGTACCGTTACTGCAGAAATAAGTTTCTCAAGGACACGCTGTTTAAACTGCCAATGTTATAAAATCAAGCTCTTGGAAACTGAAAAATGGCCAAATTAGGGTTTCTTGGTAGTCTCAAGCTTGCCTTGATATGTCCATACGCTGTAAAAGGACCTTTTGAGATTCAGTTACGTTTGGATAGGTTTGGTGGGCAAAGCAAATTTGTAATCGCAGTTCAGGGAATGATGTTCCCTTTCTGATTATAGATCCCTTCTCCGAAGCACAGGGGTGCTGCGGCCTCTCAGGCCGATTACAAGATTATCCTGAACGCGAGCGAAAAATATGTTCTCTAATCTTTTTCTTGGAATAGTTGAGCTGTATCAGTTGGAACTTTCCAAAAATTTGACTCCAGTGGTTCAAGTTTGGCAAGCTCTGACTGAAAGCGCGTGCTTGTGACAGGATGGGTCTGGTATTTTGAAACCTAGCCTGCGCTACCAGCTTTGCCTGTAACACAGTTGTTTTGGGGGTTGTTTTGGGGCTGCTGGGGAGCAGGACTGGAATTGGAGGCCAGTGCTCTGCACAAAGCGCAAGAGATACAGGCAGGCCAAGTTAGCTGAACTCTGAAGGAAATTTCATGTAAATGATGCCAAATGCCTGCAGGTCTGTGATGCTTCAGAGCCGAGACAGGGCAGGCTGGTCTGGCGGGGTAGGAGGAGTGAATGTCTGGGGAGCAGCTGGCTAAAAAGGCAACCAGTGTCCATGTCTGCTCACTGGGTGACTTCTTGGAAGAGCTTGGCCAGCAGCTCTCTGAGGAAGGGGACTTGGATGCTACAGGAATAAACAGAGCTTGCCGATGATGGTCTTTGTGTGGGGTTAGGGTGAAGCTAAACAGCCTGCTCCAGTTTTTGCACAGGGAAGTCAAGTCTCAAAGGGCAAAGCTAGCGAGGAGTAACGTATGCGTGGCCCAGAGCAAGAGGCGCACTCGCATGCCTTGTCTTTTCCAAGTGAGGTTGCCTGGAGTTATTTAGTCCGGCTGGTATGCAGCAGGGAGAGGAAGAGGAGGGAAGGAGACATGCTGGGCTCCGGAATCCCTCTCCTCTTTACCTCCAGCAGGAAACTGTGTGTGAACAGTGTGTGTGATTGTCTCGGGCAGGTTTGTGGTACGTTAATCAGCTTGTTCTGCATAACACCTCTGGGGCCCAGCAGCATAAAAGTAATTCTCTAGCAAGTAGACTGTTTTTACGCTGTGGGCTTTGATATCCTTCTGAGGATCAGAGAGCGGTTTTGCTGTCCCCGGTCTGTGTCACCAGGGATATGTGGGCATGCGTGTGGGTTTTTGTCTGTACTGACCCATCTGGTTTATCCAGATGTGGTTCATCCGTCTTCCTGCTGAGACTCGGACCCGCCACACGATGGCAGCCTGCAGACGCCGTCCGGAGTCTCGCGCCTGGAAAAGTGGGTGTTGGAAAAGGGGAAAAGTGTTGGTGAAGGCTAGGAAAATAATCCTCGGCGATGTACCTTTCTCCTGGCTACAGTCACTGCCTTCTTTCTCACCTGTTTTGGACGCACCCCTATCCCCATGCATGGGGACTAGGGTTTGATGATCCCTCGGCTTAACTGAGAAGGAACTGAGCACTTGCAGCAGCCACATTCTGGTCTGGTGCGTCCCCCTTGGTAGGAAAGTTGGGGCTGCTTGGATGAAAGTGGAAATGAAAGAGAGTGATCAGGAAGGAGCCTGGCAGGGCAGGCTCCACAGGCTGGCTGTGCCACAGCAGGTCGTCTGCGTGCGGCACGAGGTGTTAGGCTGGGGGGGAAGAGGGTCAAGCAGGCTGTTGGGGAAAAGAGGGAGTTTCAGATGATGCTTTCTGCCAGGTTTGCTTAGATGCCGAGTTGGCTTCTTCATCTGACCCTCCTCTTCCTCCTGGCAGAATCTGAGACAGCTTTGGCTGACCTGGCCCTTGACGTGCTTCGTCTGCTGCTGATGGATCACTGGAGCTGGCTGTGCACAGAGAACATCCAAAAGGTCTTCCACCTGCTCTTCGGGACCCTCATTCAAAGGTAAGGCCTCAGCAACCAACCTCACAGCTCTGAGCTGGCATTGACTTTGGAGTTACAGTCTAAAATGGACCTCTTGCCTGAATGCAGATAAATGCTTTCTGTCGCATCAAATGACAAGGTTCTGTGAAGATGTCACACGTACGTAGAGTAACCGTCTCGGAGATTTGCACTAGGAGCTGCTTTCCCCTTGAGCAGCAATGTAACTCTAGCGGGCAGCCTCGTGTCCTTAAACAACAGGGGAAAGGAAGGATCCAGCCCTGGCAATGGGAGGCTTCTTGCCTCATGACGGAGCAAGGGTGCCCAGCTTGTTGGCTCTGCTGGGAGAGACTGGCCTCTGTTGGCCTCCTGGTCTCCTGCTGCCCAGGGGCTCAGCTTGTCCTTTCTACAAAAGGAGAATAAACAGGCACAGGGAACAGCGACTTGTCGAGTAACAGCTCGGAGTGCGGCCTCCCAGGGCCTTTTCTCTCACTGATGCACCCCTCTCCGGTCTGCGGTGGGCCAGCAGTGCCGGTGCCTTGGGCAGTGACCCGCAGATGTATTAGGGAAAGGCTTCCTTTCCAGCTGGTATGTACTTGCCAAGTTTTTCTGAGGCCAGTGCCTCTGTGTGGTAAGGCACCAGGCCAAGGCACACAAACAGAGAGCATTTCTGTTTTCTCCTGTAGGTCGGTGGCTATCACTAGCTGAGGATATGGTCCTTTAGAGTTAAAGGAAAGCCTTCCCGGAAGGACTTTGGCTAGGGGGAGCCTCAGAGCAGTGCTTTTCCCCACTCCTGCGCCCATTCTTCTCTCACAGGCATTCAAAGCCAGTGTCAGAATGTGCAGGGCAGCACATTATAACCGAGCTGGTAATTTAAGCTGCCCTCAGCAGAGGTTGCTGGAGCGCTTTGAGGTCAGGGGCTGCTGGCCATCACTCCTGAGTCTGTTTCCTTGGGTGGGAGGAGGTGGGTGTTGCTCCCATTTCTCTAAAACGGGCTCTGGTTTCTTGGGGAATGAGCTGGAACCCAATCCTTGAGTGTTAGCACAGAGGTATGAGGGCTTGAATGTGCACGTCATCACCTCCCAATAAGCTGTGTCCCGGTCACCCAGGCAGCCTGCAGCACTGACACGTGGCGTTGGTATTTTCCACTAGAGAAGCTGTCATACACACAGCACATGCCTGGCTCGGTGGAGGAGCTCTGCGAGTTGTGCTAGTGGAGCAGCGTGAGGGTGAACGTGTTTGTAGCTGCTCCGCTTCAACGGGTCTGAGTGAATCCACATGTGCTGCAGGCAAACTTGTGGTTGGAGGTGATGTTGGAAAGTCCTGTGACTCCTTGGTGTCGTGGTCAGGACAGGGTGCAAATAGAACTTTTTGAGGTAACCCTGTGCCCCTGGGACTGTGCTTGTCTGTGCTGAGATCCACACCTTGATGCTGGCTCTGCTTTTGTGCTGGGACAGTCAGGAGTCCACAGGTCTGGTGTGAAGGGGACAGGAGAAGGAGTTGCACAGTGTGAACTGATTCATTGTCAGGAGAATGGTGTTGCTCGTGGATCGCTGCCGGGAACACTTCCTCTCCTGTTTCTGCTGCTGTAGCTGCCACCCCAAGCCAGAAGGCCGGTGCTTGGGACAGAGCTTCAGTTTCCTGAAAGGGGAGGAGTGTTAGGGTGGAGGTTGTCCTAGCCTGAATCGAGGGTATCAGGTTTTTAGTGATCCTGGGAGCGCCGTGCCTGGGACAGCGCTTCAGTTTCCTGAAAGAGAGGAGTGTTAGGGTGGAGGTTGTCCTATCTTGAACAAGGGTGGCAGGTTTTTAGCGGTCCTGGGAGCGCACGTGGAGGGCGGGCGCTCAGCGGGATACTGCAGTGGGTGCAGCAACTGCCCTGAGAGCAGTCAGTGTCTGCCTGTTGTGAAAGCTGTGATCTGGTATGAGCGCAGAGTTCAGACAATGCCCGAGGTGGACGTTCAAGATGAGGCATATAGTTACCTCCACAGTGGAGAAGAGTTGGGAACAGGGAGGGCTCTGTGCTGGCTTGCCATTGCCTCTTGTCCCCGAGCCACACAGAAGGGTGGCTGAGACTTGTACTCTGGGCTGGCCCAGGTGGACACTGCTGTCCTGAGCAGATGAAGAAGTCTCTAGAGCTCAGACCTGCTGCCAGCTGCCTATCCAGGGACACAGCGTGGATTTGGTGGCATTTCTCTTCCATTTAAGTATTCGCAACTTGATCGCTGCTTGGCCAGACCTGGCACTGGCATTCTGGCTGGCTCTGCATCTGGGTACCCTTTACAGGTGGAGAAAATACCAGAAACTGTTCTGGGAGCATGTGCTATTGAAGGCATCGTTGCTCCCGCCTCTGAGAACTGGCGGACAAACATGGGGGTGGGCACACAACCTGTCTCTGACCGTTGCTGGTCACAAAGTACGAGTAGGAATCATCCCTCCGTGAGATGAGGTCCTTCTCTGTTCCTGTCAATGCCTGGGTTAGGTGGTGGGTGGTGGAAAGGAGGTGTCCTAGCAGCGTTTTGGGTGTTAGGAAGGGGGTTGCTGCTAGATGGATACTCCCCTGCCAGCTTGTATTTGGTGAGGAGCGTGCTGCTCCTGCAGCCTTCTCACAGCCGCTTTCACGGGCATTGCTACCACTCTGCACCGAGTCTGCCTTGTCCCGGAGCAGAAGAACCAACAGGAAAACACCAAGAACAAGGTCCAGCTTCTCCGGAGAGCCAGTCCCCCTCTCCTTTGGGGACTTTCTCCCTTGGACTTGCAGTGCCCACAGCATCCCCTGCCGTGCCATCGAGTGACCGCACTGTCGCTGATTATGGGACCTCCCTGCCCTTCTCCGTTTGCCAGCATCCCACCACACTCCTCTCTCCCCTCTTCTCCGTAGCTGAAATAGCTGGAGCCAGGCACTATCCGTCTCTCCTGACTGTCAGTTTAATGGGAGCCAGGGAGAGGAAGGCTTTATGACCAAAAAAGGTATCGTTAAGTAAAAGGGAGGCCGCGTCCGTGCAGTGCTCATCCCATTAGGTAACAGGGAATGATCCTTTTTTGGAGGCGGGAAGGGAGGCAGAGGGGTCGGGAGGCTGGCTGGGAGCAGGGACGACCCCCTGGGGCCGAGGATTGCTTCCAGCAGCCTCTCTGCGCGCGGGGTTGGTGCCTGTAAACAAACCCGCTGCCCCGCGCCGCGCTCCTCCTCTGTCCGGCTCTCGCTTCCCTCCCATGGGCTGGAAACGCAGATCTCCTCTCTTTCCTGGGGAGGCTGCGACAGGGACCTGTTTGCAAAGGGGAGTAGATGGGGCTGTTCTGCGTTCCGGGGGTGTTTGGTGGAAGAGCTAAAAAGCATTTGGAGAATCCGTGTGCTTTTTAGAGCCTTGTGAGTCAAAACGGCGTTAAAAATACACGGCAAGCGCGCGAACCGCGCCGCGGCTGTGACCCCGCGCCCTGCCCTCAGACTGTCCCCGACGGCACGATGGTCACTGGGTCAGGTGCCTGCCAGTGCCGCGACGAGCCGGGGGCAGCCACGGAGCCGGGGTGACGGCCGCCGGGTACCAGCTCGCTGTGCCCTTCAGCTGCTGCTGGGGTTCTCCCAGGCCCACATCTGCTTCTCCTTCCGGAGAGGAGTCCCAGCAGAGTGCCAGGATCCCGGGGATGGACCTGGGAGGATTTTTAGGTGCAGATCCAGGTCTGTATGCTTTTCCTAGCTCCTTCCCACGCATCACAACAGAAAGCCGGGGCAATGCAAACCACCGAGCGGAGGGAAGGTGTCTCGGCACGCCCTGGCTGTCTGCACCCTGTAACCTGAGCAGGGCTGGGGTGCACAGTCCGTGCCGGGGCTCGGAAGTGCTTGTGTGTATATCAGGGAGCGCGTGGGACCTACGCAGGCAGCTTTGATGGTGTCATGTTCCACCGAGCATGAGTTAAAATAAATGCAAAGCATCCTGCTTTAGCCGGCAGCTCAGCACCGTTTGGCTTGCTGTTCTGTTTGGGTGGCTCTGGTGCTCCTCCAGGCTTTGTCCCCTATCCCGTCATTCCTCAGCAAAGCGGGTGGATTTGGGGAGGTGATGTTCCAGTCTGTGCGAGATGTAGATGGGGAGCCAGGAATGCTTTGAGACTGATTACAGATGACAGTAAGGCTTTTATGAGAGTGGTTTCTTACAAGTTATTCTTGCTCTGATTCCCTTTGTCTAGCTTTGGCTTGTTTTCCTTGTAGGGTTTCCTCCCTCGAGCTGGTTCTCCCAAGGTTTCAGCCACTGCTGAACTAGCATGGGAAAGGAAAGTCAGTCTGAGCTCAGATCCACCCCTGAGCTGAGTCTTGCAGGGAGCCTGGCTCTTGGGTGCTGCTGTGAGGGACACTGAGCCCCGGGGGTGGGAGCAGAGGAGAGAAAGGGGCACTTGGGCACTGCACAGGACAGGTTTTGAATATGTACACTGAAATAGGGCCCTGTGGTCCTGGGAAGGCTGTAGCAGCAAGGGTTTGTCTTTGATTTGAGGTGCTAGGTCTTGCCAAGTGTGGCTGAGGCTCAAGAGCTGGGCAAGGCCACAGAGGCACGATAGTCTTCATCCTATCAGCTGTAGGTCTGGAGCATCTGNTCGGCTAGGTCCCGGTCTAAAGAGCAAAGGCCTTGACACAGGCGGCCCTGCTTGCCTACGGAAACGATCTGGGAGAGGTATGGCAATGTCACGTGGAGGGAGCCGACGCCACGCTCCAGGTTGGGTACGCTCTGGGATGTGGCTGATGTGAACGGCGCCGTATCCCATGCAGGCAGCTGGAGGCTGCAGCACTGTGGGTTATTCCAGAATCTGTCCTTTCCT
Organism: Scopus umbretta; assembly: GCA_013400535.1. Classification (NCBI taxonomy): domain Eukaryota; kingdom Metazoa; phylum Chordata; class Aves; order Pelecaniformes; family Scopidae; genus Scopus; species Scopus umbretta. Next base: position 211,835 of record VZTL01076735.1, on the reverse strand, counting down.
ATGTGGTCCTGCACATTCAGTGCACCTTAGGTGGGAGATGCAAGACTGGGGGGAGCAGAATGTGTCTCCCTGGCCCCTGAAGTGGTCTCAGAGCTGGCTGCTGTGGAGGTGACTCCCTGCAGAGGTAAAAAGCACCATCAGCAACGGGGCCTCCGGTCTCCAGGGTGACTGTCGCATTGCCGTGGCCTCCCCTCCTGGCTCTCCGTGCCATCAGGTTTCGTGTCCCCCCCCCATCCCTGTTTCACTGTGTCTGTTGAGGGGTAACAGTTCAGCAGGATGGCTGGTTTCATTAGCCCTCACGCCGGGGGCTTGCTCAGCTTCCAGCCCCACCAAGTGCAAACTTCTCAGACCGATATCCATGGCCTGTGATTGACAAAGGTCCTGGGTTGTCGATTTAATGGGGCAGCAAAGGGTCCTTGCAGCCAAGCCTGGGGTCCCTTCAGCAGTCCGGACATCTGCGCTGGCCCAAAGGGTTCTGCAGCTTGCTCTTGCGGCACGTCCCCATCCCTGCTCCTGCGTGGTGCCCAACCATTGCACAAGATGGTTTCGGGTGGGCTGTTGCTGGGGGTCACCCCTGTGCGCAACCCCAGGCTGCCCTTGCCGCCTTGCTGTCGTCTTGGCTTCGGGGCTGTGTGCTGGAGCCTGTCGGTGTCAGACCAGGTGTCGCGGGCACTTGTGCAACTGCTGGTGCGAGTCAAGGAGCTCATAGCTTCAGGGAGTTGCTTGCTGGGTGGGTTTTTTTGTGGTTTTGGTTTTTTTTTTTTTTCCTCTTCTTTCTTCCTTGATCTCTGTGCCAACAGAACTAGCGAAAACAAAGACCCTTGGCAGCCTCCTTGGTCCTTTTGACTTGAAAGTGCCACTGGCACGTAGTGTTGCCTGACCCACTTAAATGTCCCTGAGTAAACCTGCTCGCTCGGGCAGCCAAGCACCTGCAGCCCTGGGCATGCTGGGAACTCGCCGCCCATGGGCGAGCAATTCTGCCCAGCCCTGGCCACCTGGAGCCCCGCGGGGGCCATGTCCGACAGCCGAGACGGCGAGCCAGACCTCATCTCCGTGCCGGCTTGCGCCGGGGGTCGGCACAAAGCTGGGCTGGACACGTGTCACCCGGCGTAGGGGGGTATCCTGGAGCGGCGCGTGGGCAGGCCTTCGCTGCGGAGGCTCCCCGTTCCCTCCCTGCGTTATCTCTGAGAAGGACATTAAAGCCATGCTTTTCAGGCACCAGGAGAAGCCGGCAAGGTTTATGCTAAAGCTGTTCCCAGCGTGGCTGCTCCCACTTTCCTTCGGCTTCATAGCTGGCCGGTAGCTTACCACTCCGGGCTTGGGCAGCACCTCCGCGTTTTGCTGGCAGAAGCGAGCTGCCAAAACTGCAACGTCGGTGCAGCCGGAGCAACCAAATCCATTCGCTGTTCTGGCTTGTTACTCGGGGGAGTTGATTTGGGCGCATCGAGTAAGGACCTTTTGCAACCCGTGCTGGCAGGCCCAGGTACGTGGGCAGCAAAGGTCCTGTCCCTCCCGCGGCAGTGCAGCTGTGCACCCCAGCCTAAAAGCCAGCAGCAGAGTTTGTATAGAGAGGAACCAACCTTATGGCATCTTTCTCCTCGACTCTGGATTTAGCTATTTGTATTGTAGCTGGAAGGACCAGTAGAAATCGCGGGCCTGTGGTATGTCAGCAAAAGCGATCTTCGGGACTGTGTGTGTCTTCGTGTGTGTATTTAAAGTAAATAAAAATCAACTTGGAAATGGGCCTCGATTCAGTTGTCTCCAAGCACCTGGAAATTTTGGATCCGGCTTTGAATCTCTGTCCCAAAAAAAATTTTTTTTCCTCTTCTAGAAGCAGCATTCTTCCAAAAACGGCCGCTAGCATGAAGCAAGCACTCTGTGCTTTGATAACAATTGCAACATTATTTTAACTGCATCTCTCTTTTCTTTTGACTCCGTTTCAGCAATTAGATATGTGCCAACTTTTTTCCCAGATTTAAAAAAAAACAAAACCCAAACCCAAAAAAAAAACCCCACCCCAACAACTTCCTATCTCAAATAGAAGAGACAAAGAAGTAAAGGATTGAGAGGAAATAACGTCTCCTTGTTGGTTTTAGTTTTCCTTGGCGTGTGAAGGGTTAATGGTGTTTTTATATATTTTGATTCTGAAGTGGGCTAATGAAGCAATCTGCTCTGAGCAGGACCTGGCTGAGACAGCCTGGCCTCTCCCTGGGGCACCGCTGAGAGCTTAATTGGCTCAATAAATACTTGATGAAGATGTTATCGAAAGTCGAGATGCTTTGTTAAAAATCAGGGGGGTTTGGGGATGGTTTCTTTTAATCACGTAGCTTTCTTCCCCTTTTCTGAACCCCGTGGCATGGCAGGGAGATAAAACTTGAGAAGAGCAAAAACCGCAGCAGACCAGCTCGATGAATTTACCGGGGGTCGGGGGG